>CAUYSK010042099.1:0-43102 GCA_963575035.1 Avahi laniger | reverse complement strand
GCTTTCTTTGGAGCTCAGAGGTTGCTTATCCAGCCGCTAGGGGGAGCCACTGATATGTAGTTCAGGGGTATCTCTCCAAGCTTAGAGGGCTGCTCTTGAAGTGAGGGGCCTACTCGTGTGATTGCTGAGGCTTTTAGTCAGGTTTTTCAGTTCCTTCCCACAAACCCGGGCCCTTTCCCCTCCCATCAGTCCACTTGGGTTTCCTCTCCACCCACGATGGGCTTTCGAGCTTCACCACAGTTTGTTGTGTCTGGTCCACTGGCGTGCATCTCTGCATGTCACCAGCACATAGGGAGATCTCCAATTGTGGACCCGTTTCCACCACTAGACTCCAAGATGAGGCAGGTAGTCCTCTGTATCCCCGGAAGTCTCCACTACAGGGACCCTTCCACTGGGGAATAGTGGCAGCTCTTGCAACTCTTGGTTCAAGCTGAACTCCCTATTGAAGTGAGTGGGGGTGGGGGCAGCTGCTCCAATTCAGCCTGCAGTACCTGAGGCATTCAACTGTCATGGGAACTAGTACTTACACAAATTGAGTCACAATGGCACAGCAAACTCCATTATGGCAGTTCTGGGGGGCGAGGGGAGGATGCCGTTCACCCACAGAACCCTGCTCTCTTGTTCTCCTCCTCACCCTCCTGATGGGCATGGGCTCTCACTTGCTGCCCGACCCTGGAACTGGGATCTCTCCCCCACGCCTCCCTGCCCCGCCATCTGTGCTGTCAGCAGGTGAATGCGCCAAACACCTGTGTGCAGGAAGATCACAATCTGAGGTTGCCCTACTCGCTGCAGATGGAAATATGCCCCCGGGCGCTAAAAGCAGGTCGCTCAGCACAGAGAACTCTAGTGGCTGCTATGGTTTGCGGCAGGAGCTGCAGACTTCCAACACTGCTCTCAAGTTGCCGGGACACTTGTGCATCCTCTTCTCTAAGCAGTGGCCGCAGCAGCATAACCGTCCTCTCTCTGAGCCACAGAGGTGGCAGCTATGCTGCCCGAGGCAGGCTTAGCTGGGAGTGCACTCTTGTTGCAGGGAGCCAAGTCACACAGTGCAAGATGCTTTGGTGGTTGCTGTGGGGTGGGTGCGGCCACATGGCTATGAGTGGCTTGAGCCAAAATTACTTCCTGGGATGCCAGGAGTGGAGGAGGTACAGCGAGGGGGCATCCAGATGCAGGGATGCTGACTCTCTGGTCTCTTGTGGCACTCCCCCTGTGTCCTGTTGCTGGCCTGATACACCTGGGTTGGGGAGACGGGGAACCCCTTACCCTTTCCCTGGGCTCCAGAACTCCCTGGAATCCATGCCGATTACTGCCTTCTATCTTCCTCTCTCTCAGCTGCTCAGTTCTTCCTGGTGGTGTTCCCGGATTCCACTGGTGTCTATCCCTGGGATCCACTTCTGAGCAGTAATCACACTCCACTCTCCTCCTCAGTCCAATCTTCAACTCTTCTGCGGGGACAGTCCTACAAGCTTTGTCTCTAGTCGGCCATCTTGGCTGCTTCTCCTCTTTCATTTCTGATTTTATTTATTTGAGTCAGTTCTCTTTTTTTCTTAGTTAATCTAGCTAAGCGCTTGTCAATTTATTCAAAAAACCAACTCTTAGTTTTGTTGATTTTTCTATCACTTTGCTAATCTCTGTTTCATTTATTTCTACTCTGATCTTTATTATTTCCTTCTTTCTGCTAATTCTGGAATTAGTTTATTCTTTTTTTTTCTGGTTCCTTAAGATATAACATCAGGTTGTTTAATTTGTCTTCTTTCTTCTTTTTTGATGTATGCATTTATTGCTGTAAATGTCCCTCTTAGAACTGCTTTTGCTGCACTCCGTAAGTTTTTGTACGTTTATTCCCATTTTCATTTGTCTCATGATATTTTTAAATTCCCCTTTAATTTCTTTGACCTAATAGTTGTTAAAGAGGTTACTGTTTAATTTTCAAACATTTGTTAATTTTCTATGATTCCTATTATTGATTTTTAGTTTCCTAACATTACAGTCAGAAAGATACCTGATATGATTAAATCTTCTTAAATTTATTAAGACTTGTTTTGTGGCCTAACATATGATCTATCCTGGAGAATGTTACACGTGCACTTGAAAAAAAATGTGTACTCTGTTGCTGTTGAGTGGAATGTTCTGTATATGCCTACTAGGTCCATTTAGTCTAAAGTATGGTTCAAGTCCAATGTTTCCTTATTGATTTTCTGTCTAGATGATCTATTCAAAGTTTAATGTGAGGTATTAAAATCCCTTGTTATTATAGTGTAGCAGTCTATGTCTCCCTTTAAATCTTTTAATATTTGCTTTATATATTTAGGTGTTCCCATATTAGGTGCATATATGATTACAATTTTTATATACTCTTGATAAATTGAGCCCTTTACAACTATATAATGATCTTCTTTGTCTCTTTACAGTTTTTGACCTAAAGTCTATACTGTTGAAATAAGTTTAGCTATCTTTGTTCTCTTTTTGTTTCCACTTGCATTCACTATTAGTCTATGAGTGTCCTTTAAGGTAAAGTGAGCCTCTGGTAGGCAGCATACAGTTGAGTTTTGTTTTTTCATCCATTTAAGCCACTCTGTGATTATTGATTGGAAAATTTAATCCATTTACATACAAAGTAATTATTGATAGATAGACTTTCTAATGCCATTTTAAAAATTGTTTTCTGGTTGTTTTGTAGATCCTTTGTTCCTTTCTTCCTCTATTAATTTCTTCTTTTGTGGTTTGATGATTTTCTGTAGTTGTATGCTTTGAATCTTTTCTCTTTATCTTTTCAGTATTTGTTATAGGCTTTTGCTTTATGGTTACCCTGAAGCTTACATCAAACATCTTATAACTGGCTATTTTAAAGTGATAACAACTTAACATTGATCACATACACAAACTTTACACTTTACTTCCCTTCTGCCCACATTTTATTTTTTAATGTTGAAATTTATATATTTTTTAAAAATTTGTATTCTTAAGAAATTATTATAGCTGTAGTTGTATGTAATAGTTTTTCCTTTTAACCTTTATACTAGAGATATAATTAATTCACCATTACAGTATTAGAGTGCTTTGGATTTGACAATATACTTACCTTACCAATGAGTTTTATATTTTCACATGTTTTCATGTTATTAATTAGCATCCTCTTCTTCCTTCAGCTTGAGGAACTTCCTTTCACATTTCTTGTTAATCAGGTCTAGTGGTGATAAATTCTTTTCGCTTTTGTTTGTCTGAGGAAATCTTTATCACCCCTTCATGTTTGAAAGACAGTGTTGTTGTGTATAGTATTCTTGGTTAGCATTTTTCTTTTCTTTCAGGATTTTGAATATATCATTCTTCTCCCTATGGCCTGCAGGGTTTCTGCTGAAAAATCCACTGATAATCTTACGGTGCCTCCCTTGTACATAACAATTTGATTTTTCCTTGCTCCTTTAAAAACTCTCCCTTTGTATTTAACTTTTGACTATTTGACTATAATGTGTCTCATTGTGGGGCTCTATAGTATACCTTATTTGGTGTCCTTTGGGCTTCCGGATCTGGATTTCTATTTCCTTTCCCAGGCTTGGGAGTTGTCTGCTGTTATTGCTTTGAATATGTTGTGTGTCCCTTTCTCTTCTTTTTCCTCTGGCTTATTAATAGTGTACAAGTTGTTACACTTGATGATGTCCCATAAATCTCTAAATTATCCTCACTCTTTTTTATTGTTTTTTCTTTTTTCTTCTCAGATTGTGTGATTTCCAGAGAGCTTTCTTTGAGTTCACTGATCCTTTCTTCTGCTTGATCCAGTCTGCTATTGAACCCTTCTACAGTATTTTTCAGTACAGTTATAACATTCTTAAGCTCTATGATTTCTATTTGGGACTTTCTTATAATTTCTCTGTGTTATAATTCTCAGTTTGTTCTTGCATTGCTTTCCTGATTTCAGTGAGTATATTTATGACCATTATTTTGAATTCCCTATTGGTAAATCACATATACCATTTCACTCATGTTGGTTTCTGGAGATTTATCTTATTCTTTTACTTGGAATGCATTACCCTATTTCTTCATTTTCCTTCATTCTCTGTTAGTTTCTATGCATTAGATAAAACAATTATCTCTCCTAGTCTTATCAGATTGGTCTTGTGTAGGAGAAGGCTCTCACCAATCCATCCTCCTAGAGATTTTAAGGTGTTTCTCAAATCTCAAAAACAGATCGCTGTTTCTGGTTTTGGTGGCTCCTTGGAGCTTAGGATGTGCCACATCCTATCAGTATGCCCATGACCAGGAAGGTAGCAGCAAGACTCTCTAGATGTAGCTGGAAAGGTTAGGGTGTTTGATGTGTGTTCCAGTTCCTTCTATCTTCATGGTGAGATTTAGTATGGGTGTTTATCTCCCACTCTCTCTGCACTAAGCCAGGGAGAGGATCTGTGGCAAATGCCTGTATTTATATTCAAGCCACACCCTCTGATCCTAGAGAGAAAGCTGCTGACAGTGGGCCTATTGTCTGTCCACCTTTTATTATCTGTGGTATTGAGCCACTCAGGAATGCAATGCCCCATTGACTCCTAGAGCTAGATTGTTAAGAAGAAAGTTTCTTGGGTGGTAGCTATAGAACTTGTGACACTCAGTGAGTAGACAAACTCCTTCCAGGAAGAATGGGTAGACCTGGCTTTGTCACTGGGGTGAGCCAGAGAGAAGTTTCATGAAGTCCTGAGCTCTGGCTCTGGCTGCTAGAGGGCTACTGTTTATTTGCCTCCTTAGCTTCCTTATACAAGTTGGCTTGAAGTCAGACCATCAAGTGGACACTGGAAGTGTGTTCTGTAAGTCCTTTCCAGAGAGAAAATGGGAACTACATGTTCCTGCTTCTTTTCTGCACTGTTCCAAGGGTATGTAGCCCCAGGAAGTATTTATATGACCATTTAAGACCACCTCTTTGTTCTGTAGTCTAGGGAGACTCACATATGTCTAATCCCTTCTAGTCCTGGAGCTAAGAGGAGTCCTTTGGGAGGTAGCTATAAAAGTTGGGGTACTCGCTATGTGGCAGAAACCCCTTCTGGGGAGAAACAGGGAGCTATATTTTTAAAGCACCTTCTCTGCACTGTTCCTAGGGCATGAAGTCCCTGGAAGTGCTTACATGCCTATGTAAAACTGACACTTTTTCTATGGTCTAGATAGACTCACATATACTTAGTTTCCTCTGATCCCAGAGCTAGGAGTTGAGTAAATTTTCTCATTATATAAATTATTTCTTTTAATTCTTACTGCAATATTGAGGTAGAGACTATTATTTCCTCTTTACAGATTGATGAACTGAGGATGAGGAAGGCTTTCAGAGCTCACATGAATATTAAAGAGCTTGAATTTGAACTCAGTTCTTTCTCTGAGTTCCATGCTCTTTCCACTGGAGCATATTGCAACAGAATTAAATTAAATTAGAGGACACCCAGCTGGTGTTGATGACTCGGTGTGTGTTGAAAAACCCTTACAGAAGTCTTTCATGTTGATTGTTGTTGTCGTTGTTGTTGTTGTAGGAAAAGTACAGTTGAGTTGGTTTTTCCACACATATCACCCCAGCAAGAAAATGTCCAACGCTCTGTTAAGAAGAGGTGTGGGAGGTGATCAATCATAGGAGCAGGTACATGGGGGAGGCCTAAAAGTGAGAGGGACTGGAGGCAACAGCTTCAAAAAAGCATTTCTTCTGAGAGAGAATCAGATGAACAGAGAAGGAATGGTACCCCTTAGAGACACTGCACTGAAGGGAAAGAGGGAAGTTAAATTAAGGATCCTGACAAATAAGATAAACCACCACTTCCACTCTCTAACACAATCACTAACTCATTTATTAAAGAAACTGTACTTTCATATGCTGGCTGAAGTGAACATAATGTTCACAAAATGACTAGGAATAGCAAAATCAAACCAACTCCATTCAAAGCAACCAGGAAAACAATACAAAAAGTATGAATCATACTTTTAGCTGATGAAAAGTCCTCCCCAAAAGCAACTAAGAAGTAAAACAACGTAACACAAAATTCTACACTGAATTATATATTCTCAAACTATCATGTAAAAATAATTTTTAAAAACCACTTAGAATCATAAATTCAAAACTAAGAAGAGCTATAGACCTGACCCCAAATCCCCAAACAAGGAGAAATATAACAAAAGTTGATAAACTGCCGTAAAGTCATTGAATAAAAAAGCATAATCATCTCAAAAATGAAGGATAAACTACAAGGTACCCAAGGAAGAAGAAATTCAAATAAAAATCTAATAAGAAACATTGAAAAAAGTCAGTAAACCAACCAAGAGAATGAAACCTCATGAGATAAAGACATTTAAAAACATGTCAGACAGAATGTGACAGGAATGGACAACAAGGGAGAGCAAGCTCTCACTCAGAATACAACGTACATATAATTGGAGTCTCAGAGGGAGAGAAATGAAACAATAGAACAGAACTAGTGTTTAAATTCCAAAAAAAAAGTTTCCAGAAATGAGAAAAAGTAAATATAAACATTGGAAGAGATCACCATATTCATGGCAAAAGTGACCTGTCATGATCGAATTGGAGATATACTTTAGAAAAATAACAATAAAGGCAAATGAAAAATCCACAGAGTCTTCAGGCATAAAGATCAAATTACTTATAAGGGCAGGAAAATTAGGCTGGCAGCAGCCTGCTCAGGAGCAACACACAAAGCTTTTAAAAAGCTTTAAAAATATATATAACTTCCTACCAGAATAAATCCAACCCTCTTTAAGGAAAGACAGAAAATCTAGTACTCAACAACAAAACATTCACAAATTCAAGATCTAATTAAAAATTATCAAACATTCAGAGAAGCAGAAAAATGTGTTTCATAAGCAAAGAAATAATGCTCTATTTGCAACAGACCCAGAAATGGTATGGAATTAGCAGACAAATCCTTTAAAATATTTTTTACAAATGTGCTCAAGGATGTAAAGAAAAGTATGGACAAAGGTGAGAAATGGAAGATATAAAAAGAAAAAGCCAAATGGAATTTCCAGAGCTGAAAAAGATAATATCTAAAATGAAAAAATTCATTGTATAGGATTATGAGCAGATTAGACACTGCAGAAGAAAAGATCATGAACCTGAAGATATAGCAATAGAAATGCTTTCAAATGGAAGCAAAGAGGGAAAAAAAGACTTAACAACAACAAAAAAAACCTCTGCACTTCAGTGACCTTGGGATAATATGAAGTTGTCTAATATATGTATATTAGAGGTATCTGTATGTATCATGATTTCCTACCACTGTCAGCTGAAAGGGTCTTGAAGTAATGACCCTCTAGTTGCAATAAGCACACTTAACATCCAGATCTTGGTTTCCCAGATATATTTACCCACTAAAAGGCTCCTTGATGAAATGACTAATCCCAGGTTTGTGGCATGGAAGGTACAAGATGAGCTTAGAATATCTTGTTGTGCCAGAGGGTAATAAAGTTCTCAAACAAAAAAAATATGGTTTACACACACACAACATATATATAAATATATATATATATATATAGAGAGAGAGAGAGACAGAGACAGAGAGACAGAGAGACTATATATATGGAGCATGAAAAAAAGGCACAGAAGTCAGTTTGAAGTGGCTCTCACCATCCAAGTCTGGGAGAATTTGGGCATCAAAGTAAATAAGGGTGGTAATGACTAATAATTCATTGAATTCAATAGGATCCATGATGATTAAATAAATAAATAAATAAGGCCCTTTCTTATAGTAAAATTCTAATTGGTAAGTTTGGAATGAGTGGTGGAGGTGGATAAATATCATTCCGGTTTGGGTGAGAATTGTCAAGGCATGATACATCTATTTTGATAACGTCTTAAGGTGTCTTCCCACAGATTACTTATTAGTTGCAGAGTTGAAAATAGTAACTATACAGTGGAGAAACAAGACAATATCTTGACCAAGTCATCAAAATTAGTATTACCAACCAAGAGTAGATGGACATCATGTGCCTCCAAATGTGATACCCTGGGAAGGACATGACATTACTTACGTAGTATTTTGGCCAGAGAATACATAACCTGAATTTGAATCTAATCATGATTAAATATTAGACAAACAGAAACTGAAGAATATCCTATAAAATAACTGACGTATATTCTTCAAAAATTACAATGTCATGAAAGACAAAGAAAGACTGAGGAATTGTTCCATATTAGAGAAGACGAAAGAGATAAGATATACTATCCAAAGCAATCTACAGATTTAATGGCATCCCTATCAAAATTCCAATGACATTCTTCAAAGAAATAGAAAAAACAACCCTAAAATTTATATGGAGCTAAAAAAGAGACCAAATAGCCAAAGCAATCCTGAACAAAAAGAACAAAGCTGGAGGAATCACACGACCTGACTTAACAATATACTACAAAGTTATAGTAACCAAAACAGCATCATCCTGACATAAAAACAGAGAAAGACTAACAGAACAGAATACAGAACCCAGAAATAAATCCATATATGTGCAGCCAACTGATTCTTGACAAAAGCTCCAAGAACATTGATTGGGGAAAGGACAGTCTCTTCAATAAATGGGCCTGAGAAAACTGGATATCCATATGCAGAAGAATGAAACTAGACCCTTCTCTCTCATCCTATACAAAAATCAATTCAAACTGGATTAAAAACTTAAATGTAAAACCTGAAACTATGAAACTACTAGAAGAAAACATAGGGGAAATGCTTCAGGACATGATCTAGGCAAAGATTTTATGGCTAAGACCCCAAAAGCACAGGCAACAAAAGTAAAAATAGACAAATAGGATTATATCTAACTAAAAAGCTTCTGCATAACAAAGGAAACAATCAGTAGAGTGAAGAGACAACCTTCTGAATGGGTAAGAAGTACTTGTAAACTATTCATCTCACAAGGGATTAATATCTAGAACATACAAGGAATTCAACTCAATAGCAGAAAAACCAAATAAGTCTATTAAAAAATAGGCAAATCCTCTGAAGAGACATCTCTCAAAAGAAGACATAAAAATTGCCAACAAGTATGTGAAAAGACATTCAACATCACTAATCATCAAGGAAATGCAAATCAAAACAATAATGCAAATCAAAATCATAACCATAATCATCTCATCCCAGTTAGAATGGCTATCATCAAAAAGAAAAAAAGAAAAAATGTTAGCAAAGATGTGGGGAAAGGGGACTCTTATACACTGTTGATGGAATGTAAATTGGTACAGCCATTTTGGAAAACAAAAAACTAAAAAGAAAACTATCATATAATTCAGCAAAGCAAATAACAAATTTCCTGACTAATTTTAGATTGAACATGACTAACTCCATTTGAATGCTAAGAAGCCACATGTCATTTGGTACAATATGAATTAAATGAGTGTATACCATTCCCTGTATGTCTCTATAAGTTGTTTCCAACTTTTTGCTCACCACAGGTGTTTAATAATAAAATGAAAATGGTTCATTTGAGGAAGTTTATGTGACCACTTCAAAATGCTCTTCTTTCATAAGATCCTCTTTCTGGTCCCTGTTACTGGATGCAATTTTTCCTTTTTGGATCCCCCATGTTAATTTGCTTTTATCTTTCTCGTAGAATTCACCATATTCTGCCATGGGATTATAAATCAGATCCCTCCATTTAAATCCACATGTGCCACTTGTGATCTTGGAAACTATGGAAATTCTTTGTACCTCAGCCTCCCAAAATGTAAACCAGAGGTAATACTCAGATTTGCTGTGAGGGTTAAATTAGGTGATACATGTAAAGAATTTAGAACAATGCCTGGCTATACTCTACATACTGCAAAATTAAAAAACAGTTATCCCAAAAAGGAAAAGGAAATCAAGCCCCTGAAAATTAAAAACAAACTTTGCACTAAACTAACTGCATCTCAAATTGATGGCATAGCCACACAGAGAACAGAATTAGATGATTTTAAAACACAGTATTTTGACTGTCCATCCTTAATGGGATATATTACATAGTCAAAAAGAATGCAATAAGATCTTAAATTGCATTTAGTAGTCTTATTGATAGTAGTAACATTGATATTGTTATTGTGAAACTATCATAGGTATTTTTTAGGACATAGCAGATAAGTAATTATGTCAATGTCATTAGGAAACAAGATTTTTAACACAGGTTGAGCATCCTTAATCCAAAAATTCAAAATCAGAAATGCTCCAAAATCCAAAATTTTTTGAGGCCAACATGATGGCTCAAGTGGAAGAGTCCACACCTGACCTCATGTGATGGGTTGCAGTCAAAACATAGTCAACACTTTGTTTCACATATGAAATTATTAAAAAATATTGTATAAAATTATCTTCATATTTTGTGTATAAGGTATATATGAAACATAAATGAATTTTGTGTTTAGACTTGCATCTCATCCTGAAGATAATCTCATTATATATATGCAAATATTCCAAAATATGAAAAAAATCTGAAATCTGAAATACTTCTGGTCCCAAGCATTTCAGATAAGGGAGAAATGCCTGTATAGGAGAAAAAAAAACCAAATATAAAATCAAAGAAATTAAGTTGAAACCCTGTAATCTTGAATTTGAACTGGAAATATCAGCAGGGATTCAAGAATTTTTCTTTTGAAAAAATTACTTATTTCCTAGTTCTATTAGAAAGACCTAGAAGTAATGACAACCCAGTGGCAAGGAGTACTCCTGATTATGGTTTCTAACTACCATTTCCTACTAAAAGGAACCAGGGCTATTTGTAGTAATGAGTAATTCCACTTGAGGGGCAGGAAATGAACAGGATGAGTCTGGGCCATCTTGTGCCAGAAAGCATGAAAACTATCAAAGATTAATGTGACTATATCTATTAATAAAATACTTCATAGGAACCAACTTGAATATTTTCTCACTGGCCAAAAGTGGGACAATTTGAGCATCAGAAAGAATAATTAAAGCACTTCAAATATATGGAAAATCCATGCATTCACAATAACTTTTTAAGAAAAAATCCTCATTAGAAGTTGCTAGGGCACCAACTTACTATTCTCAAAATTGATAAATAAAAAGAAGCAAATATTGACCCTATCTTCTATCTATAAATTTCATTTTAGGGTAACAAAAGAGTTAATGAAAAAAAAAGTTCTTTATGGTATAATTCCAATTAATGAATTCAGAAGGAATGATAGAATCAGAAATTCATTATTTTGCAACCTCTAATGAAATATTGGATGGAGTCAAAATCATCAATGGATGCTAAAACAATTAGGTGAAGGTCGATAGAAAATCTTTATAATGTAGGAATCAAGCTGACACAACCTGAACCCCATAGCAATATTTCATCATTAAAAATGGAACTACCAGGACACAGTGGCAAGCCTGTAGTCCCAGATACTGCAGAGGCTGAGGAAGGAGGATCGCTTGAGCCTAGGAGTTCAAGGACACAGTGTCCTATGATCATGTCTGTAAATAGCCACTGTACTCCAGTCTGGGCAACATAGGGAGACCCTAACTCCAAATAAATAAATAAAAAAAAATAAAAATGGAACTACCAGACATATGTGCCTCATGATGTGATGTTACAGGAAGAATATGGCAAGCACTATGAAGTATTCAGACCTAAAATATAGAACCTGAACTACAGAAACAAGAAGACTATTACAAGGAAGCAATCAGCTAAATCCAGAGTAGGCAATATTCTGCAGTACAAATGGCCTAGTTTCTCTGGTAAATCAATAGTACGAAAAAAGGGTTGGGTACTGGTAAAATACAGTAAAGGGGACTTCAGAAACATGACAATCAAGTGCAATGTATGCACCTTGTTTAAATCTTGAATAAAGCAATTGTAAACAGAATCTTTAAGACAATCAGGAAAATTTTAATACTTACTGGATTATGGATAGTTATTGAGATTTTTCTTAATTTTGTGTGATAGTGGTATAGTAGATATGATTTTTTTAAAGTCCTTTTCAGACATACACACATTGAAATTGGGATATGCTTTCTAAATACTTTATCTAATAAAAAAGGCAGAATTGTGAGAAGGGCAGGGAACAAGAGTATACAAACGTTGATAGTTGTCGAAGTTGATAATCATTGAACTTAGGGTTGAGGTTGATTGGTTATACTATTATCTCTACTTTTATATATGTTTAAATTATTCCACAGGAAGGTGTTCAACATTAAGGTAATGTTTGTTAGGAAAAAAAATTCATAGTATAACCACATTAACACAAAACATATAGTATCCTATGTTTGGGAGCAATAAAAAAATTCACTCTGACGAGTGATCATTGTAAATTTTTATGTTATTTCTGAGATGATTAATTTTTAAATGGATTGGTGAGTAATTTTAAAATCATAAATTAATAAAGTTTGGTGATTGATAAATGTTGCCGAGTATACAGAAAGTTTATTTAATTATTTTATTTTCGTAAGGAAACAACCTTAATAGAAAGTACAGCTGGCTCCACGTACGTGGGGAAGCACACAGCTCACGTGTGCATCTGGCAGAACCCCCAGGACAGAGATGAGCAGGTGCTGTTTCCAACGACACCGACTTGTGTGTGTCCCAATACTATAGTTAGAAAATGGCTCAGATTCTTAGTTGCTTTTCCCAGAACTCAAAGATTGTCTTCCTGTTTATCTTGGTGGAATGCCTATGTTATACTTGTGATTTTTCTGTTCTCTGTTAACGTATTAAAACAAGATTGTCACAGATGGGGAAACAAGAGGTCATTAGTTAACAATCAGATGTTTGATTTCCTGAGCAGCAAAGATACTCTGCTGTGAATTTTTAACATTTTTAAAGGAGAAACAGGGCTAGTCCCTGGAAGGTAGATTCTGTTCACTGGGCTTTCCACAAGAGTCAACACAGTCATTTCTAAATTCATTTCCTCATTCAACTCTGTCCTTGCATTTAATGTCAGCTTTGCCTATCTTTTAGTTCTTAGTTCACAGTGGCTACCTCTTTATGTTAATAGTTTAAGTAAACACTGCCAGAAGAGCAAAGGGAAGCCAAATAGGTGGCCTATTAGCTTTGGTCTAAGTTGGTATGATATGGAGATGATAGCACTCTTACTTTAATTCATTCTCCAATTTCTAGAACAGTTGCTCTTGATTAGGTTGGAGCAGAAAAAAATTTGAAATAATTCCTGGCTTTGAGAGACACAAGCCTTTGTTCACCCCAGAGTATTAGGTAACCTACCTAGTGCCGCTAATCATATAATCTTAAGCACTGGGAGGGACACTCAGTGTCTCACTCTGTATTTGTTTCTCCTTCTGTAAAATTGACATAATAATAGTACTCATTTCATAGCATTGTATGAAGATTAAATTAGTTAATATTTGTAAAATGCTTAGAACAGAGATCAGCACATACGTAAGCACCATATGTATTTATAAAATATATTCCTGCATGACATTGTGAATCTTCTCTATAACATTTGAATTAGTGGTAACTGCTATAATGCTCATGGAGTTCCAGAATCTTGTTGATGAACTTACCATTGGCTATTTCACTGCCAGCAAATGTTATGGTGAAACCTCACTAATTTGGAATTAGTTCACAAATTATTAAGCCTCAATAAGTGAAAATTCTGAAATCATGGATCTTTGGAAATATTTTGAAATCAGTATTTTAAATTTGACTATTCTATTTAGGAAAACTGTGTTCTATTTGACTAAGTATGTTCAAGATATACATGTTCAATTTGCGATTTTGTATACTTAATTGGAACAAACAGCTAATAAAGGTTTTAATACAGACATCTATTCTTTCAAGTAGATTTCAATAGAGATATATGAGTAGAGCATATAGATATATAAGTAATTTGTTTGCACACCAAAGACCTAAATAGTAATTTTAAAAGAAATTGTTGGAAGAATCAAGTGTTTGTGGAATGAATGTTCCTAGTAAAGTTCCCATTCTTGTGAACAGTTAAGAATCATTTATAATTTACTACAGCAAAAATAGAAATACTATACATCATTTATATTTATCAAAAATGTTTTAAAAGTTTGCTTTCAAAAGCCATGATGAAAGCCAAGGCTTTCATAAACCTTTATGTTTTTAAGAATTCTTGAACTAATTTGCTTGGAATTTTATTAGTGCAAAAGGCAGAGGTAGCAATTCCTTTTTCTGTGTTCCCATCACATCCTATTCATTCCTCTCCAAACTCTGGATTGCCATTATTTGTTTACATAGCTGCCTCCTGCACTGGACTATGTGTCTCTAAGTGTAGTATGACTAACTCATTCATCTGCCAAGGATAGTCTGGCGTGTAGTATGCTGTCAATACTTTTGTTGAACAGCCTAATTAGTAATGTCCACAACAATGACATTTTATTGTAGTTAATAAAGCTCTGGGAAGGTAGGAGACACATTTGAGATAGATACAGGTTTTAATTCTTTACAGAACATTGGATTTTTAGTTTGGTTTGGAATTTGAAGCTGCTAGTATAATATTTCTCAGTTTCCCAAAGGGTAAGCTAATTGGAGTTATGGTTCTCTTTCACGAGATTGGATACCCAGAATGCCATTTATGCCTGTAGCAGAATTTTATAAGTTTTAAATTCTGTATAGTTGATGAAGAGCTCTTACGGTTTTGGATTCAAATTGTTTTTTAATTTTTTAAATTTTCCCCTTTCATTGATGTACAATAATTTATGTATTTATGGAGTAAGTGTGAATGTTACATGCATAGAATATGTAATGATCAAGTCAGGGTATTTGAAATATCTATCACTAAACTTTTTTTTAAAATTATTCTACAAAGTGGTTTACAATAATTACTTATATTCCTCTGCTTTTGACGCACATATTGCAGTTCTTTTAAGTCCTGTAAGGCTTAAGGACTGCTGAAATTACTTGCAGTCTATTCAGATGACACACAAGTTTAGGACAGCATTTTCCACATTAGGTGTTCTATAACGGCTGTGAAAATCTAAATCACAGGCCTTTTATTAAGACAAATGGCAGGTGGAGAGAAACACCCTCGGCTTATTTCTGGCAAGATTTTCATGTTCTGTAAAACAAAGAATTGTACTCATCAGTGTAGCAGATTTTAGTAATAAAAGATTTTTAAATGTAAAAATCGTAAATGTAGCAATGCTCATTTACCACCAAAATCCACTTCTCAGGAATAGTTCCATCTGTGTGAATTTCAGTGCCTGAGTGTGGATTGATTACCTTATCCTGGTAGCCAAACATTTCTTCATGGAGTTTTGAACTCAGCAGGATTTCACAGGGTTTAAAAATAGGTGGGGGTTTTTTGTCTTTTTTTTAATAGCCCTCAAATTTCAGTACCTTTAAATTAGGTTCAAACGGGGAGCAGGGGCTTGGATTAACACCACAGCAATACTTATTTTTTTTTTTTAACCATTTCAGGTCTTCTTGAAATAGAGGCTGTGTGGCGTAATGGAAAAAACAGCCTTGGAATCTGACAAAATTTGATTCCTGGATTCAGTCCCAGTCCTGCGTGACCTTGGGCAAGTTACTTTACTTCTCTGAATTTCCGTTTCCTCCTTTGCAAAAGGAGGGTCGCAACAGCCACCTTGCACCGGCGTCCGGAGCGCGCCGGGCACGCCCCGAGGAGACGAGCAGCAGCCATGATTACGGCCCCGCCGCTCTGCCGCCCCCAGCAGGTGTAGGCGCTGTCCCAGCCGCCCCCGCCCTCCTGCCACTCGCGGGCCTGCCCCTCGGTGTCCCCGCGCAGGCCGCGGCGGGGGTGGCGGCGCACGGCCTCCCGGAGTCCCGGGCCCGCCCCGGGCGGAGCCAGCCGAAGGGTGCAGGGCAGGCGCACGAAAGACCCAGCTCGGAGGCTGAGGCCCAGCCCCGCCGAGTGCCGGCGAGCAGAGGCGGCCCCGGCGCCGCGCCCGTGCCCGAGCCTGTTCGTGGCCGCCGCCCCCTCGTCCCTCCCCTCGGCCCTCCCTCCGCCCCTCCGCCCTCGCGCGCCGCCCGCCCGGGTCGCCGCGGGGCCGTGGTGTACGTGCAGAGCGCGCAGAGCGAGTGGCGCCCGCACGCCCTGCGCTTCTCCACAGCCTGGGCCGGGTCGCCCGGGACGCGGAGGCGGCCAAGGCGGCGGCCAAGGCGCCCGCTCTCGCGCGCCCCGGGCCCGCGCTCCCGAGAAGAGGTCGCGGTTCGCCGCGCAGGCCGCGCTCCCCTAGCCCGCGCGGCGATGAGACGCTGAGGCGGCCGCCGGCGGTACGGGGGACCCGAGGACGAGGAAGCAGCCGGGCCGAGGGCGCGGGGTGCTGGCCTCCCTGAGGCGAGGGGTGGCGGGTGCATGGCGCAGTAACGGCCCTTGCGGCTCCCCCCGCTCCCTGGCTCCGGGCGCGGCTGTCCGGCCGCCACCCCTCCTGCTCGGCCGCCGCCGCCATGGCCAATGACAGCGGCGGGCCCGGCGGGCCCAGCCCGAGCGAGCGAGACCGGCAGTACTGCGAGCTGTGTGGGAAGATGGAGAACCTGCTGCGCTGCAGCCGCTGCCGCAGCTCCTTCTACTGCTGCAAGGAGCACCAGCGCCAGGACTGGAAGAAACACAAGCTCGTGTGCCAGGGCAGCGAGGGCGGCCACGGAGCGGGCCCGCACCAGCACTCCGGCCCCGCGCCGCCGGCCGCCGCGCCGCCTCCCAAGGCCGGGGCCCGCGAGGCTAGGAAGGCAGCGGCGCTCCGGGACGGCGCCGCCGCCGCGCCAGCCGCCCGGGACGCGGCCAAGGCAAAGGCCAAGCCGGCGGCCGCGTCCCCGCCTCGCGCGGCCGGCGGCGGCCAGGGCCCGACGGTGGCGGCTGAGGCGGAGCCGGGGAAGGAGGAGGCGCTGGGCCGCCCGTCGCTGTATCAGGAGAAGGCGAACCTGTACCCCCCGAGCAACACGCCCGGCGAGGGGCTGAGCCACGGCGGCGGCCTGCGGCCCAACGGGCAGACGAAGCCGCTGCCGGCGCTGAAGCTGGCGCTCGAGTACATCGTGCCGTGCATGAACAAGCACGGCATCTGCGTGGTGGACGACTTCCTGGGCAAGGAGACCGGGCAGCAGATCGGCGATGAGGTGCGCGCGTTGCACGACACGGGCAAGTTCACGGACGGGCAGCTAGTCAGCCAGAAGAGCGACTCCTCCAAGGACATCCGAGGCGATAAGATCACCTGGATCGAGGGCAAGGAGCCCGGCTGCGAAACCATTGGGCTGCTCATGAGCAGCATGGACGACCTGATTCGCCACTGTAACGGGAAGCTGGGCAACTACAAAATCAATGGCCGGACGAAAGTAAGTGTGCTGGGCTTTGCGCTGACATCCCCTACTCGGCGGGCGGCCTCTTCCCGCGACTCAGCTGCTTAGGGTGAGGAGCAGGATTCCTCTGTGTAAAAGTGATTGCCTCTCGTGTAACACCCATAAAGAAAACGGATAGAATCCGTAGGTAGGTGTCTATCTAGTTAGCCCCTTCCTCAGTGTCCACTATTTTCCACTTACTGCCTGTTTCATAAACTCCGACTAATTGCCTGATTTTCCAGCTAAACTTAGACACTATACTCTCCCTTTAACTTTCTGTTTTCTTTCTTCCATTCCACTGTTAGACACAATTCAAACCTTATTGGAGCTGTAGCCACCCAGTGGGGGATGTTAGAGCACCACCCAAACGTAGTCCTGGTTGTGCATCTGCCTTGTGTTTGCATAAGCTCTTAAATTCCCTGTGGTGGTTGAACTACTCACCACATTCTGATTTACAGAGTGAAATGCTGTGTATTTAGTTAAGAATCTGCCAGCTGACCACGAAAAGGTAACCGTAAAATAAGACTTTAGTCCAAAGACTCACCATGCTCAGGAAGAGCTTGGCTACTCCCCTCCCCCTCTAATAGCCCTTATCCCTCTCCCTGTTCCTACTGTGTTGAAACCCACTACAAAACGGGGTAAGAAGTATTTCCGTTTTCAGATCTCTCAGTGTAGGTAGGTTACATTTTTAGCATAGGTTTCCTTTATTTGCTTTGTTAATATGATTCTTGTGTTGAAAAGAGCTGTTTTGTAGCTTCCTGGGGTGGGGACAAAAAAAACCTCACGAAATTGGAGCAGGAAAATTCCTTTTAAAGCCTCAATTTGGTGAGATCTTTTTGTTTTCTCTTTACTGTTGCAATTTTTCCCCTAACAGATTGTTCAATTCCTACCTAGTCTGTTCCCTCTTTCCTCCCTCAGTATGGTAAACAATAGACTCTTTTCCTCCTTAATGCTCTTGCAGTTGTTTTTCATTTTACTTCCCAGATCTTAATTTTTTCTTTGTATCTAGTTCCTCCGAGGCCACTCAGCTCCACCCTCCTCCACTATTAATCTCTGCCTGATTTTGCAAGTTTTGAGAGATTGTCTTGAGAGATGATCACATGTACATGTTTGTACACACACGCTGATCTTCCCAATAGTTCTTTTGTGTGGGTGTGTCAGACCATCTATTTTCGCAGTCATTATGTGTGATTCTCAGGCTGCTCAAAAGGCTGAGTATAGGCAATGAGGAAAGTTCTAATCATGAAAATTTGTGGAGAAAAATACAGTACAGAGTCTTAATTTACTGTTGCCAATTCATTGCTGGATGAAGGCACATGTTTTAATATCATGTAGTCTCAAAAAAAATGAACAGCAGCATAATATTAAACTGGAAGGAAAAAGGGAATCTAAAAATCTCAGCCTTGGTCTTTCACAAGATTTTCATTTGTATTTTTTTAAAAAACCCATTGTCATGGATCAGACCATCTGAACACATAGTCATGAACTCTAGAACAGGAAGGAAATTAGTTTGAGGGAATATGTGAAGTATGACCAAAGTATATAGTTGGGGCATAAACTGAAGTTGGAGTCATGAAAAAGATGATGTCCAAAATCTTCCTTGATTTGCTTTCCTTAGTTAATTTAGCTTTCCAGGTTAAGCCGAAACCTCTTCTCCATCTTCCTGTTTTCACCTGTCCTTCTCAGGGAAGGGACAGCAGATAGCCTGACTTTTAGAGAAGTTGCTTCTCATGAGAATGCTGTTAGAAAATAGCTACCTCCTTCCTCAAGAGTCCTAGTGGCTGACGGTAACAGTATTTAAGGTTTTAATTCATTTAACTGTACACGTTGTGTAATAAAGGACTAGCTGAAGGAAGGATCGATTTTAAACTCTTTGGATTTGATCTTATGCTTACATTAATACAATTCCAGGATCTGTGAATAATCCTAGGGAATTCCTTTGATTGTGCTTCCTTGGCAGAAAGAGTTTTTTGGTAATCGTGTCTGAACGTGTAATTTAAGTATTCCTAAAAAAAAGCAAAGGTGCTTGTTTTAGGAGAATGAGAAGGCAATCAAAATTCTGCCCACCGTATATTGAGCAACCACAGTGTGCTAGGCACCAGATTAGGCTCAACAAAGACATGATCACAATAATCTTAATCCTATAAAGTGAGTAGTGTTATTCCTAATTTACATTTAAGGAAATTGCAGCTCAGACTTGGCCAAGGCCTACCACTTATGATAACTTAGCCAGTATTCAAGCTTAGGTCATTGAGATATCATGCGCATGCTTTTTCTACTACACTAGATGTAAATAGGTAGGACATTAGATGAGAAGGTGTAGATTACTTAGCACACTACTGAAACTAAAATTTTATATATATTTTGTTGATAGAGGATGAATAGCATTAGCTTTGTGTATAATTTGTGTATAAATAATCATTCTATGGTTGGAAATTTTTTTTATTAGGTGACTGGACAATGTTTATTTACGATGGTGGTTTAAAAGCCACTTTGTATTTATCCACCTGAATCATGCTCATGTCAGTATAACTCTTAAGAGATGTCAGAATATGGTTATTATGGTGATTGCAGAGGTAGCATTCAATTAAGAATTTTGTTATCCTTCATAACATTATAGTGATTTTAAAAGTTGCCTCATCTAATGTGTAGTATTTTTCTCATTTCCACTTTCACAGTAGTAGGTAGGTTGTGGTGTTTAGATTATATATTTTATGTGTATTATAGATTATATATTTTATATGTATATATAAAATGTAATATTGTAGATTAGAAAAGTACAACTCAGAAAAGTTTGTTAACTTGTTGGAAATTCTGCAGCATACCAGGACTTAGGTGCGGGTTTTTTACTAAAAAATCTGATAGTCTTTCATTTACATTATCTATATTGCATGTTTTTTGTGTATGTCAGGGCCTGATAATCAGATGATATATGATTGGCTATAGCTCATTCAGTGTAGGCTTTGGTTCCTCTGGAGTTGCTTCTTCAGACATGCTTATCTGGCCACTGTTTATCCAACTACTTTAAAAAAGAAACCACAAGGGAAGAATGAAGTAATACAGGAGAAAAACAGAAACATAATTGTAGCCACTGATGTAACTGAGCCCTGGTTTCCACTTTCTCTGTTCTTCTTTTCGGGCTTTTCCCCTTTTTGCCCTTAAACTGCCCTGTGATCCTTTATCCTTTCTCTCACCCTTTTTTCCATCAAGAAGACTCGCAGCGGTGCCCAGTAGAAAGGAACGATGGTCTGCTGCTTTGTGAAGGGTAGTGTTGTGCCCTGCCTTGGGGGTCAGAGGAGGAAGAGGAAAGCATGGAAGTGAGACTCATGGAAAATGTTGAAATTTCATAGCTAGTCTGAAGGAAAAAATTTGCCCATTAAAATAAAAATATTAGGATCATATACAAAACGTTTTTGGAATTTAATCCAGAACTTCATCTGTTCAGTTAAAACATACATAAAAGGAGACGAGTAATAAAATATAATAGGTTGAGATCAATATGCAGCAGATTATATTTCTAAGATTTTTCACTGTTAACTGTGGTTAATTAGTTAGCTCTGGCTGATTATGGCTTTTAGAGCAAATAGAAAGAGGAAAATTTTGCTACTTTATAATCACTACCATAGCAATGTGGTGACAATCCTCTCAGATGTTAAAAACAAAACTGACCCAGGAAGAGAGCCCTCTCCAGAAGCTGACGGTGCTGGCTTCCTGATCTCAGACTTCTAGCTTCCAGTACTGTGAGAAATAAACTATTGTGTAAGCTTAAATAAATAAAGAAACAACCAAACCAAACTTTCTTTACCTCTGTATACTCTGGGCATCCAAGATGTACAAATTCAAGCAGCTTATTTAATGGATTAATATTTATATTAGAATTCAAAATCAAAATCAGTTATTCTGTATGCAGAAAGCCTGAAAATATTACAAATGCAGTAACTCTGCCAGCTGTAAAGGAGATACATGTGGATTGAAAGGGTAGTTTTAATAGGTTTTGACAGAACCAAATTCAACTTTGTAGGAGAACATTTTGTACAGTGAGTTAGTTTATGTGTAGTTTACATGTAAACTCCTTTAATTTTAAAGGAATTTTATTTTAAATTAACATTTTTTGCATGTTTATAACTTACGTACTACCTAGTAAGACACAAAAATATCCTGCAAAACCTTAGGAGGAAGAGGAGGAGCAGGGGAGGTCATCTTAAAGATAATGGATTTTGTGCTGCTTTTAAATCTGGGTTGAATCCTGGATCTGCTACCATTTCTGCGTCCTTGGGCCAGTCTCTTAATCTCTCTGAGCCCCAGTTTCTCCATTTGTAAAATGATGTTAAGTGATACCTGTCTTTTCTGCCTCTTTTTGTGAGGAGTACATATAATGCTACATGTAAAGTGCTTTTTAGATGGTAAAGTACTATGCAGAACTGTTAACTGTTACTCTTTTCATTTTTAAAAATTTGCTGTTTCTGATCCTCTCTTTTAAAAGAGTTCTGTGCTTTCCCCGCCTTTTGTAAGTTGGAGAAAAAGGTTTAGTATGGTCACCCATTCTTGGTCTAACCATTTCCCCTCTACATATATACTTCTTTTTCTAAGAGAAGAAGTAAGAGAGGTTACGTCACTTGTTCGAGGTCATAGAGCTGGCTAGTGACGAAACCGACAGACGTTTGATTCAGTTCACCCTATATCTGCAACTTTATGCTGTATCTCCTGTAAAAACTGCGTATTCCTACTTAATTTTCGTATGTTTTATGCCATTTTTGAAGATATACTTGAATATTTGTGATTTTCTTTTCCCTTTTACTTCTGTCATTCTACACCATGGCTTATCTGACATTCTAGTTTAAATTTTCTTCTTTTAGATATTCCCTCCCTACTTTTCTTAGAATGTTCTTTATCCACTTCTGTCTTTCCTCTGATATTGTTTAAAGCCATTTTTCCCTGAAGCAGACCTACTGTCTCTTGTGTCCTTAGTAGGAACTGTCTTCCCTCTTTGTGTTTATAGTTTACATGTTCATTCCGTTTTCCTTTCCCTTTCTTTCCCCACCAGGCTTGAAATCTGTATTTGGATTCTCTCATGTTTTTTGAAGCCTATGCCTTTTTGGTATGTCTTTGTATTGATGTTATCAGCTTCGTTGTTTTTATTTAATTTTTCACTTTAGGCCTTTAAAGCTACACAAACTATTTCAGTCTCCCTTTCATCTTAGCACATTCTTAGACAGTTTTCATAGATACATTGTAATACTGCCGAGCTTGTATTCCACCTCCGTTTCCACTGTGGGCCTGTTTTTACTCTTAGAACTTTATTCACGACTACACGATGGCATTCAGATAATTTGTTGAGCCATAGCTTGTCTTTGACTCTTATTCCAGCTAAAACTCCTCTATTCTAAAAAACAAAACAAACGAAAACACTGTTAGAGAGTTAACCTAAATCTTCCCTCACAATATTTTATTTCATGCTTATTTCCTAGTCCAAACTGTGAACTGTTCTGCCACCTTTGTTGTAGTGTTTTGTACTTCATGATCACGTTTTAGCATAACCAATTCACAGTTTTAGCCTCTCTTTGCTTGTTAAGATCACCGTAATATTTTTATGACTTTGGAATTCTCATTTTTCTTATTCATTGTCCCAGATCCCATTTCTTTTTTTTCTTTTTTTTCTTTTTTTGAGACTGAGTCTTGCTCTGTTGCCTGGGCTAGAGTGCTGTGGCATCAGCCTAGCTCACAGCAACCTCAAACTCCTGGGCTCAAGCGATCCTCCTGCCTCAGCCTCCCGAGCAGCTGGGACTATAGGCATGCGCCACCATGCCCGGCTAATTTTTTCTATATATTTTTAGTTGTCCAGCTAATTTCTTTCTCTATTTTTAGTAGAGACGGGGTCTCCCTCTTGCTCAGGCTGGTCTCCAACTCCTGAGCTCCAGCGATCCACCTGCCTTGGCCTCCCAGAGTGCTAGGATTACAGGCGTGAGCTACCACGCCCGGCCCCCATTTCTTTACCAGAGCAAAATACATGTGTTCTTGGTTTCTTGTTGTATTCTCTGAGTCCTGTTTTGATAATCTTTTTATTCATTTGTTCATTAAACAAATATCAAGCACCCTCCATGTATAGGTACTGTTCTAGGAGCTAAGGATTTCTGAGCACCAATAACAAAGAAAAGGCTCCCACTCTCATGGAACTTAAATTCTACTCAGAGGAGGGGAAGGGTAGGGAGGGACAGTCAGTAACAAATGTATAAGTAATATATGACATGTTAGTGGTATATATTAAGACAAAAAATAAGGACACAGTGACTGGGAGTCTTTTTTTAGATAGGATTGATAAAATAAGATGATATTTAAGCAGAGACTTGAATAAGTGAGGGAGTACGTTATGTGTACATGTAAAAGAAGAGCATCCCAAGCACAGGTATTAAACAGCAAATACAGAGGCCCTGACGTGGAATGTGCTTGGTGTTCAGAAAACAGCAAGGAAGCCTCTGTGGTTGTAGTTGAATGCGTGAGAGAGACGTGATCCTTGGGATAGGAAATGAGATCAATTCGTGTAGGGTGTTGCCTTGCAAGCCATGTCAAGGACTCTTGAGTTTTATCATGAGTGATATGGAAGGCCACTGAGAGTTTGTTTTAAAAGGTCTCTGTGGGCCAGGCACGGTGGCTCACGCCTGTAATCCTAGCACTCTGGGAGGCCAAGGCGGGAGTTCGAGACCAGCCTGAACAAGAGTGAGACCCTGTCTCTACTAAAAATAGAAAGAAATTAGCTGGACAACTGAAAATATATAGAAAAAATTAGCCGGGCATGGTGGCGCATGCCTGTAGTCCCATCTACTCAGGAGGCTGAAGCAGGAGGATCGCTTAAGCCCAGGAGCTTGAGGTTGCTGTGAGCTATGCTGATGCCACAGCACTCTAGCCTGGGCAACAGCAAGACTCTGTCTCCAAAAACAAAAAAGGACTCTGTGGGTGCTATATGGCAGTAGACCTAAGGGGAAAGGAAGAAAGCAGAAATACCAGTTAGGATATTCTTGCAGTACTCTGCACTAGATGATGAAGGCTTAAATTAAAGTAATAGCTATGGAAGTGGTGAGAATTAGTTGAATTCTGGATCTATTTTGAAAGTAAGAGTCAGTAAGATTTGCTGATGGATTAGATGTGAGGTATGAGAGAAAGGAAGAGAAGGTTTTTGGCTTGAGCAATTGGAAGGAAATAATTATTATTTTATCTTGCCCTGACTCTTCTTTTCTTCTCTTGCCCCACTCTTGCAGAGTTTCTGTTTATAGTAGCTTACTGACACTTACTTCCCAGCCAAAGCCACAGGAAAAAAGTTCTGTGCTCTGCTTTTCCGCATTTCTTCAGATTGGCCGTGCTTGCTGCTCTACTGTTGGCCTTACAGCCCATCCTCTCTTCCCCATCCTTTCTTCCAGGCTTCTTTGTGCAATATGCTATCATTAGCTCTGCTGCTGGGCGGCCTACAGGAATTATTGCAGGAAATCTTGCAGCGCTTCTGGTGTTGTCTGTGCTTTCTTGCATGAACCACTCACTTCAGATAGCTTGTACATCCATGGAAAAAGAAATGTGTAGAGTCTGAAATTTAGGGAAACATTGGAGAAAACTGAGTGGTTCAACATGAGGCAAGCATAGATTTTTGATTCAATGTCAAAATAAAGTCAGAAATAAACATCTTCATTTAAACGTGTTGAAAATAAAACTGCCACAGAAAATTGAGAAGAGGTAGAATGACTGTAAAATACCGCAAATAGTTCCATTGACTTGTAGATGCAAATGACTATATGGTAGCTCCCTAAAGTAGTAAGTAAAGAAGGGGAAAGTTAATGATAGCTTAGGGACCATGTTTGGTGATCTGCAAATGTAGCAGAGGTATGAGGCCTTCTTCCCTTGATGTGGAGCCTGGTACTGGAATTACCAATAAAAGTACCAACTATCAAATACTGAATACTGACTATTAAAATTAGAAGGTAGTATCCAGGACTTTTAAGCATAGAAAGCCTTGCTTTTCACTCTAAGGTGATAGAGGGTCACAAAAGTATGGGTGAACATTAGGTTATTATGAAATAGTTTTTACAAATTAAAACCTGGCCAGGTGCAATGGCTTATACACTTTGGGAGACCAAGGTAGAAAGGTTAGCCCTACTTCTCTGAAAGATGTCTTGAAAATTGCTTTTTATTTATTTATTTTCTAATTTTTTATTTTTACTGTGGAATATATTGAGTGTTGATTTATTTATTTTTTTCTTTTTATTGAAAAATCCTTTTTAGTTAGCTTATCTGACATCCTACATTTTCCTCCTTTAGATAGTCCCTAATTTCCTTAAATATTCTTTATTCACCTCTTTCCTCTGACATAATTTAAAGCCATTTTTCCCTGAAACAGGCTTACCCTTTCTTGTTTCCTTAGTAGGAGCTATCTTCCCTCCCGAATAGCTGGGGCTACAGGCGCGTGCCACCCAGCTAATTTTTCTATTTTTAGTAGAGACAGGGTCTTGCTCTTGCTTAGGCTGGTCTCGAACTCCTGGCCTCAAGCAGTCCTCCCGCCTCTGCCTCCCAGAGTGTTAGGATTATAGGCGTGAGCCACTATGCTGGGCCTGTCCTGGATTATTAATATTATAAAAGCCTAATGTTTTTTCTTTTTGTGTCTTTTCTTTCCAGTCCATTCTATCCATTGCTACTTTTTAAAAAGAACATTTCACTTCCTGCCATGTACTTTCTGTTGCAGCCACAGGAGCCTACTTGCAGGTCCCTGAAATTACCTTCATTTTCTACCTCTTGCATTTCCTCAGCTCTTTCCATGTGGAAAGCAGTAGGAAGGTTCTCTAACTTGCTTCTTGCTCCCGCTTCTCTAGGCAGAGTCAGCTTTGTCCCATCCATTGCTCTGGAGCTTCCCGTCACTGGTAGCACACTTTTCATGGGGGTGACTTTCCACCCCTGTTTCTTCTACTGTTGTCAGCCCTTAAGAGAACCCCTGTCTTACTCACATTGGTATGCTCAGCATCTTGCATCGGGGGACCCAGTAAGTATTATATTTGAATTTCTACTGCACTATGCTAATTGAGATTTTAATCATTTTCTTTTTGGATTATTACACAGTATTATAGACAGTATTACTTTTTTCCCTAATTTGTTTTTTTCCACGTACTACTCCTATGTATCCTATATAAAGTTACCGACAGTTAGAAAAATCTTACTCAAAATTCTTCAGAGATTTGTTTAAAGGATACAATTTGATTCTTACTCATTCAGTGCTCGCCAGCTGCTTAGCTCGCACCTTTTATCCACTCGGATTTGCCACCACTCTGAAGTACAACCACTGTTTGAGCCGGCCTGTTTCCCTGCTGCTCCCCTTCTCTTCCCAGCACATCTGGGAATTCTTTCGCTCCCACACCCCGGCCCCAGCAATTCACATCTTCTGTATGCTTTAGGATCTGGGCTGTCCCGTTCTCGATTATCTTCCTGAACTCTGAATCTCCATTGATATCTTTTGTCAAAAACCTTACATACCTTTTATTGCTCAAGAATTTTCTCCAGAAAGTTACAAGGGCAGGGGAACTGTTTTACACTATTCTGTCTTACTCAGAGCACCTTTTGTTATTGTTCTTGTTATGTACGGCATTATTCACATGTGAACACTTGCCCTTAGCTGACCCTCTACGCTGTACCTCACCTCTGCTTCACCACCTTCCCATCCAGTTTCTAAAACTGCAGTGAGACATTTTGAAAGTTGTGAGAGTTTTTGTCCTATTGTGGTCAACTCTCCTTTCTATGCTTGCTGTGCTGTTTCTAGTCCCTAATTTTCCAGATAAAAATAGCCTAGGCCAGCATGGCCTAAACTATTTTTAACGCCAAGTACTAGGAGAAAGGTCTGTCTTGAAGGTGAAATGAAGTTTTATGCCATCATCTAGGCCAAAAGTCAGTTGATGAGGTTACAAATTGTGATAGAACCCTGTACATCCATGGATCTCAAGGGCATGGAGCCCCCATGTCTTACCTCCCTCATCCCCACCAGTGGCATGAGAATCCCTAGGAAATGGGTCACTTCAAAACAAAACAATGTGATAGACATGATATTGAAAGTGACCTCTTTTTGTTTATATATATATATATGTATGCTTATATATACCTCCTTCTACATGACCTAGAAAAGCATGTAGACAGAAGCAAGCAGACACAGAGTTCAATGCCACGTGATTGATGTGCAAAGTAAAATTTTCAAAAGCAAAATTTTAAACTTCTGAAATTATCATAGCTTTGACTTGGTTTTAGAACTATAATTTATTCAAGATTTCAAATACATAAAAGGAGGGTGTAAGTTATATTTAACAAAAGAGGACATGATTTAAACAAGATGAGAAATATTTCTTTTTATGATCAGAAAACCTTTTGGTCTTAACCACATTTCTAGGTTCAAGGATTTAATCAACGTGGAGGAAGCAGTTGATTTAACTATTAAAGGAGGGCAGTGGTGGAGTGCAGGTTGTAGGAGCTTAGCAGTCTAAAGGTCGTTTGAATTTGGTCTTGGAATACATTCAAATATTATTATCCTTAAAAAAAAGTTTCGCTTGATACTTAAAATGTGTTTTCATTCTCTGATTGCAGAGTTGATAAGGAAAATAACCTGAGAGTTAATATTTACCATAGATAATTTATGTGCAAAGAATGGTTGTAGTTTTGGGTGGTTACAACCCAGCATTACTTTGGAATAAAATTTCTTGAATAAGAAATGGGCTAAAAATCTTGTGTGGTAATAGAGTAGTATCCTTCTCCAATAGCTGAGAAGTTTTATTCAAGGCAGTCATATAAGCTAGTGTTTCATAACTTTGTTTTGCTATGGTCCCATTTAGGAATCTAATGGAAGCTGTGGACTTTCTCACTCTAAAAATGAACATAGTATAAGCAAAGTTTTGCTTATAATGAAGCCCATCCCTAGACCCTGTGTTAAAAACCACTGTCACAGGAGGGTTCCAAAAAACCAAACCAAAACAAAACAAAAAAACATTTTTAAGCATTTTGTATCAGGTTATGGTAGAATAAGGTTTCTGTGTATTCAGTTCCTATTCTTGCCTTTGGAACTGTGCTTTGAATTTCCCCCACCCCCCCATGATAGCACTCAATTTAAATTATAGAGATCCAGATAAAGGAATATAAATCATAACTAGTGGTATGTGTATGTACAGACTTCTTAAAGATGTTCGCCTTGTGCAATGTGGCCATAGAGCAAAACAAAGTTAACTGGTATGTACCAGGATGGAAACCTTGACTTAGTGATAATGTCTTACCTGGAGGGCATACCTCTCCAGACGCATTTGCTAGGTTAATCCTTGCTTTAGAATTCTAGATACGCAGTTTTACCATAAAGACTTGAGTTGGCTGTGCACGGTGTCTCATTCCTGTAATCCTAGCACTCTGGGAGTCTGAGGAGGGTGGATCGTTTGAGCTCAGGAGTTCGAGACCAGCCTGAACAAGAGCGAGACCTCTTCTCTACTAAAAAAATAGAAATTAGCTGGACAGCTAAAAATATATATAGAAAAAATAAGCCGAGCATGGTGGCACATGGCTGTAGCCCCAGCCTCTTGGGAGGCTGAGGCAGAAGGATTGCTTGAGCCCAGGAATTTGAGGTTGCTGTGAGTTAGGCTGATGCCACGGCACTGTAGCCCGGGCAACAGCATGAGACTATGGCTCAAAAAAAAAAAAAAGACTTGAGAGTCTTTATCACTAACGATTAACATTGGCTTGTGACTCTCTCTTTTCCCTCTTTCCTTTTATACTCTTCTGTCCCCTGCTCCCATTGTATATGTGCATGTGTGTTCTGCATTTGTGTTTATTTGTGTTTGTAACTGGCATTTCAGTAATATTAACCTGAATTTTTAAAAAATAAAAGCCTTAGTAATAACAATGCTCCAGGGCTGGGGGTGGGGATGGGGGATTGCCCTTACTAATAAAAAGGAAACTAGAATTCATATTGATTAGTTTTGTTTATATCAGTTCCTAAAATTGTTATATCCAAAGCATCCCTTGATAGTTTTGGTAGAAAGTATCTTGCGAATATGTAAGAACGATTTGTTCATATTGCTAGTTTTCAGGCACTGAGCTTTGATGTCACATAGTAACTGTAAGGTTTTTCTTTAATGTGTGCCTATTCTAAAGATTCTTGCAGGTGTCTCTTCCTCTTAGAATTGTCTAGGGAAAGGGAGAACAGTGTGCAGAAAAGATGATTATTGACAGAAGCCGGTTGTGAGAATAGGAACTGCTAGTATTGCTGTGGATTCTTGTCATCTCCTGTCTTAGCACTGAGCAAATCACTCAGCAACTCTCCCAGTCTCTCCATCTATGAAATGAGAATGATGACCTAATTAACAGAAGAGATGTTGAATAAATGATTATTTGTAAGGAGCTTTTAAAAAAATAATTATATTTTTAGCTCTCAGCAGTGCCTTTTCACATTATTGGGACTTGGCCTCGGTTGTTCTTAACTCTAAACACTTACTCCTTTTCATCATGTTGGTTAACATTAGCATCACAAGTTAAAATTTGGTTTTAGATTTAGAATTCTTGACTTGCTTTTACTGGGATATCAGAACTTTATTTTAAATTAAAACCAATCTATTGTTGGTTAGGTGGTTGGCACATAGCCTTGGCACTGTGAGAAAGGAAACTGTGATCAGTTGATAAGGGCATCTCGAACTGAATTTCAGATAGTTGTGTTACCTCACGGGTAATGAAATAACTCAGGCTGAGGAACACCTTGATCAAAGGATCTTTCTCTCACCATGCCCTCTCTCTTAGCAGAATGAAGTCAAGTGGCAATAAATATTTTATTTATAATCATGAGTTTAATTATTTAAGCTGTATTTAAAAAATTGAAACCATTAGATGTTAATTAATTTTAGAAGCTAGTGATGCATACAGATAAGCTAGAATGATTGGATCAAATCTCACACAAATGAATTTATACTTATTTCATAGGTCTTAACTGATGTAAGCATGGATTTGTTTTACAACTTATTGATATTCCTTAGTATTTCTTTTATTTACAGTGTAGTCTATAACTTAATAGGAAGCTATAAAAATAAAATACTAAAAGTTATTTCTTTCTTTCCTAAAGTAATGGGGGATATTGTGGGATTTGCCTACTTTTTAGTCGTGTTTTATGGCTTCTTTCCCCTAATAATGTCTTTTATATAGCCGTTACCAAATTTGTGGAATTATTTTGGTGTCTGCACTGTTGAATTTGACTCATGTAATAATTGCACTCATAGTAAAAAATGCATTTTAAGAAGTCTGTGTTGCCCTTGATTAAAGAAATTACATGTAGGTTTCACACATTTTTCTAAAATTGATTATTCTTGACATTTTTAACAGTTGAAACATGAAACCATTAAGATGCGAACTACTCTACTGTGTATTATAGGAGTAGCTTTTTTTTTAGTGTTGTCGTTGGATAAAATTAGTCATTTACAAAGAAAATAAAAGTTATTGTTTGAAAATAAGGAATTGAAGAAGAAATGAAGTTAAACTACATGTGTCCATATCTATATTTTTCTTAGATAAATATATACTATCTAGGTATATAAAAAAGTAATTTCTTTGTATTATATAATACTTTGAATAATTAAGGGTGCTACCTTTTCAGTTTGGGAATTGCATGTATATTTTAACCGTAAAAAATCTTCCATATCATGGAAAAGAGGTTGCTGCTTTATGACTTTATGTGTTTTCTGATTATAAATATAATATAGTGCTCCAAAATACATGAAATAAAAATTGACAGACTAGAAAGGAGCAATCAACAAATTACAATTATAGCTAGAGATTTCAATACTTCTTTCTCAGTAATTGTTAGAACAAATAGAAAGTCAACAAGGATATAGAAGATTTTAACACCATCAACCAACTTAACCTGATCGACATCTGTAGAACCCTACTTGCATTAACAGTGTAAAACACATTCTTTGCAAGCACATATGGGACATTTAGCAGAATAAACCATGTGCTGGGCTATAAAATATGTCTCAATAAACTTAAAAGGATTGAAATCATTGAGAATATGTTCTCTAACCACAATGGAATTAAATTAGAAATCAGTAATAGAAAGAATTCTTGAAAATTTCCATATATGTGGAAATTAAACAACACATTCCTAAATAATTTGTGGGTCAAAGAAGAAATAGATATGCGTCGATGAAACAGGATTAGGAGTTCAGAAATAGACTTTCACTCACAAGATTTGTTGATTTTTTTTTTTTTTTTAAATAAAGATACCAAGGTAATTCAATGCTGGATAGGTTTTTTTGTTTGTTTGTTTGTTTTCGATAGATGATGTGGAATACGTGGATGTCTCTATGGGGAAAAAAAACCCTGATCCTTATACTATTCGTAAAAACTAATTCAAAATGGATCATTGACCTAAATGTAAGACCAAAACTCTTTATAAAACTTTAAAAGAAAACAGAAGAGAAAAATCTTTGTGATCTCAAGATAGACAAAGATTTCTTGGGACATAAAAAAACATGAACCACAAAAGAAAAAAAATTGGTACATTGGTCTTTGTCAACATTAAAGCCTTTTGCTTATCAAAAGGCAGCATTAAGAAAATGAAAAGATAAACCCTTTTGGGAGAAAATATTTGCAAAACATGTATATGCAAAAGACTTGTATCAGAATATACAAAGGATTTTTTAATGAAAGAGAAACAACACAAAAGAAAAATAGACAAAAAATTTGAACAGATATTTTACAAATGAAGACAGATGGCCAAGTGCATGAAAGGTTCTCAGCATCACTGGTAATTAGAAAAATGAAAACCACAGTGAGATACCACACTACATCTAGAATGGCTAAAATTAAAACTGTTGGCAATACCAAGTTTTGCAAGGACGTGGAGCAGTTGGAATCCTCATACACTGATAACATTCATTTGTTGTGGGAATGCAAGATGGCGTAGCCACTTAGGAAAACAGGTTGGCCATTTTTCAGAAAGTTAAATATAAATTTATCATATGTCCCAGCGGTTCTGCTCTTAAGTATCTATCAAGGGAAATGAAAACATGTCCACACAAAGACTTCAGCTTCATTATTCATTATCACCAAAAATGGAAACAACCCAAACGCTCATCATCTGGTGAATAGATAAATAGAATGTGCTACATCATGCAATGGGATACTATTCAGCAGTAAAATGAAGTGAAGTATTAATAGGATTTTTTTGGTTTTTTTTTTGAGACTGAGTCTCACTCTGTCACTCAGGCTAGAGTGCTGTGGCATCAGCCTAGCTCACAGCAACCTCAAAATTCCTGGGCTCAAGTGATCCTCCTGCCTTGGCCTCTTGAGTACCTGTGACTACAGGCGCACCACCACTGTGCCTGGCTAATTTATTCTATTTTTAGTAGAGATGGGGTCTCACTCTTCCTCAGGGCTCAAGCTGGTCTCGTACTCCTGAGCTCAGGCGATCTTCCTGCTTTGGCCTCCCAGAGTCCTAGCATTACAGGCGTGAGCCACCGCATCAGCCGAAACGAAGTAGTCTTTTATGTAACAATGCGATGAATCTCGGAAACATCATGCTGAATGAAAGATTATACCGTAAATTATTTAGCTCCTCGTGGTTGAAGTTTGGGTCATTTCCAGTTTTTTGTGTGACAGTAACTGTGCATTAGATATTCTTGAAGATGTATCTTTGTGCATTTTACAAGGTTTTTGTAAGAAAAATTTCTAGAAGTAAAATTGCTGTGTTAGTGAACGTTTTTCTGTGCCAACATTTATATTGCCAACATATATTGAATGCTTATTATTTACCAAGCACTCTTTCTACCTAGATTATATCATTTCTCACAGTAACCTCATGAGGTGTAGCCACTATTATTTCCCTCATTTTACAGTTGAGGAAACTGAGGCACAGATTTAAAAATTTGTTCCAAATCACGTAGCTAGGAAGTTACACAAACCATGATAGTCTAATTCTAGAGCTTGGCCTCCTAGCTCAGGCATGAGAAGTACGTGTTTATGCGCGTTTTCAGGGGTGTCGTATTTATTTTCGGGTCTTCTACTTGATCTTGCTCCATGTATTACAGAAATTTCTTAATTTTAAAAAGTTGGGATGAGCCAAATATTTATGAGATAAGTCTTTTTCTTTATCGAAATACTTTCAGAAGTGCGCTGTTGGGATGTTGTTTAATTTCAACATGGACAAACTCACACTCAAGAAAAAAATTAACTATTTACTCAAACGTTATTTTGATAGTATTCAAATATAAAAATCTTTGAGCAGGTTAGTTTTTCATGTAAATCATAACAGGTATTGGTCAAATGGTAAAGTTTATGTTGACCTTAAACACTTACGAGGATGCTGTTTTCAAATAACTCAGGCAGTGTATACAGAGGGTGTCATAGTTCCTTTAAGTATGTAAGCTTTATGTCAGAATCACATTAGTGTGAGGCCCCACTACAGATCTTCTGAGTCAGAGATTGTGAATCCAGAGTGAAGACTGACAGCTTCTTAAAACTTCTTGGAGATTTTAATTCACATTTGGCTCTGAGAAAATTGGAATAGGGCATACTCTCAATTGACAAAGCACATAAGAAACGTTATGTCCTGTACCCTCAGATACCTGAAGGACATTTATTAACTCTTTTAAATACCTCATAATAAGTTTGAAAAAAAAATACCCAAAATAAATTGATTTACATTTTCTTGATTATTACATAAATTAATATTCTCTCACCTTTTCCCAAAGCTTCTGAAAGTAGGTAATACTATCACTTGTTTACTTGATCACTTATTTATTCCTTAATCCTTATAACGTGTTCCTTCAAGTGCTATTCTGACACTAATCTTTGGAAACTAACTTTTGAAAGTCACTGTTCTCCTAATAAGAGGATCTGTCCTTTTCCCCTCTCTGGTCTTTTTCTCCTTAACCGTTCTGTAGCACTTGACCTAGAGGTAGTATGGTGTATTGGTTAAGAGTGTAGGATTCGAAGTCAGGCTGCCTGGATTCAGAATCCAGCTCTGCACCGACTGGTTGTGTGATACTAGCAAGTTATCTGCTTCATTTTCATGTTTGTTTCATGGCATAGCAGTATCTTTGCTGTGACTGTTGAGAGGACTAAATGAGCTAATGTATGTGAAGCACAGTACCTGGCACATGATGATCCATCAAAATTACCACCTGGTATTATTCAGCCCCTCCTTTTAAAATTCCGCTCTGTCGGCTTGCCTGATACTATACTGCCCTGGCTTTCTGTAATCTCTTCTCTGCCGGCTTCCTTTCTTCTCACTAGCTGTGGATATTTCCCTCCGGTTTTGGAGCCAACAATCTTGTCTTTACACATAGTGTGGATGGCCTGTAGGCTACTGGCTTTGGCATCAAGTAGACTGGGGTTTGAATTCTGCCCCTGACACATATTAGCCTTATGATCTTGGAATTTTAAATTTTGTTCAATCCTTTCCAAACTCAGGTTTCTCATCTGTAAAACTAGTGGTGGTTTCTTTATTGCAGGATTGTTGGGAGGATTAGAGATAATTTAAAGTGGCTAGTATGGAGTCTAACACACTGTAGTTGCTGAGTAAATGGGATTTGCTGCTTCTGCTGTCAGTTCTAGCTTATTGATCTCATCCATTTCTGTGTCAATCCCTGAAATGTTGATTTTTTTTTTTTTTTTTGAGACAGTGTATCACTCTGTGTCCTGGGCTAGAGTGCAGTGGCATCATACAGCTCACTGCAACCTGGAACTCTTGATCTCAGGCAATCCTCCTGCCTCAGCCTCCTGGGCTGTAGTCCTGGGACTGCAAGTGTACGCCACCATGCCTGGCTAATTTTTTTATTTTTTATTAAGAGATGAGGTGTCTCACTATGCTGCCCAGGCTGGTCTCAAACTTCTGGCCTTAAACAGTCCGAACTATTGGTTCTTAACTCTGTTTCTCCAGTTGGATTTCCTCCTTGCACTGTTAAGGTGTACCTCATGAGGTGTTGAGTTTTCACATCTGATGTCAAACTAATCCTCCCCTAGTGTCTTTCTTCTGAAACCTCTTTATCGTGTGCTCCATGTTTTTATTCATGTTCTTGTTTCCTCCCAGCCATAGCACCTTAGCATTGAATTGACTCATTCATCCTCTTGTTTCAGTCGGTGTCTGGTTCCTGTCTACGTTCTCACACCAACGCTCAAACACCCATCTTTGATTTCAGTTCTTACTGCTAACTACTATAGTTTAGACCCTCATCACCTTTTGTGTGTGTGTGTTTTTTCCCAGTAGCTATGAATCTCATCTCCCCGACTCCATTATTCCTTGTTCTCCCTAGTCTGTCCTTTACATTTATCATTTTCTCTTATCATATTCATCTTCCTCCAGTGGGGATCAGCAGATTTTCTTTGCCAAAAGGCCAAATAGTAAATATTTTAGGTTTTGTGGGCCATGCAGTCTTTTTTGCAGCTACTCAACTCTGCTGTTGTAACAGGAAAGCAGCCATAGAAATATTTAACTGAATGAATGTGGCTGTGTTCCAATAAAACTTTAGTTACAAAAACCAATGGATGTCTGGGCGCGCCTATAGTCCCAGCTACTTGGGAGGCTGAGGCAGGAGTGGGAGTTCGAGTCCATCCTGGCCAACATAGTGAGACTCTGTCTCTAAAAAAAAATAAATAAAAGTAAAAACTAAAGAATAAAAATGGGTGGTGGACCAGATTTGGCCCACAGGCCATAGTTTGCTGACCCCTGTCCTATTGGACAGTTCAGATTGTATCAGTTTTTGCATACATGACTTCAGCCATTCTATAGCTTGAAAAATCATGTCTGAATTCCTTAGCATGACATTTGAGATCTGCTTTTATATGGCTCCAATTCAGCTTTATTTAGCTTTATTTCTCCCTAAATATTCATCATGCATTCTCTACTTTAGCAAATGGAACTACTTCCTGTTCTTAGAACATGCCATGATTTGTTAAAGGATCTCATGGTTCTTTTTTGGGTAAGATCTAGGGGAAGCACTGTGTATTTTTAAAAATTTATTTTCCTTCCTTCTTTCCTTTTAAATTACCACTCCATACAATATTTCTTCAAATAATTCTTCTTTTAGATTTGTGGATTACATGGTCTCTGTTACATCTGCTCAACTCTGCCACTGTTATTTGAAAGCAGCCATAGACAATACATAAATGATTGAGCTTTCTTGACTGTGTTCCAGTAAAATTTTATTTACAGAAGCCAATCGTGGGCCATATTTGGCCTGCAGGCTGTAGTTTACTAACCCCTGGTCTATTGACATTGTGCCCAGGGATATTTGAAGCCACAAGGTAACCAGCGTGTCTTCGTTGAGGGTGATATTAGTTATCGTGTGGAAAAATTATAGTTTAATTGGTAAGATATTTAAAACATTCTTTTAATAACATAAGTGGCTACCCATGGCATAGAACATAAAATCAAAATGACTTTTAGATGAAACAGCCTTGCAAGAAATGTTTGTAGTGAACTTCTGAGATCTCTAACTACAAACTCTTCTGCCATTTTTTGGAAAAGTTTGAGGAGCACTGCTAGGCACTGGGAGCCATGGGAGGATTCAGAGGAAGGCAGTGACATCAGATTTTAATTTTAGAAAGCTGATTTGATTGGAGTGTGGAGAATGGTTTGAAGCAAGACATGGAAATCCTAGAGGCAGGGAGATGAGTTAGGAGACTGTTAGGAATCCAAGCAAAGAATAAAGACCTCTTTCAAGGGGGAGATATCATAATAGGGATGGAGAGATTCATATATGAGACATAGCAAGAATATTCGATTTGATTGTGTAGGGCAAGGGAAATGGAGAAGGATGAGTCAAGGATGGTTTCTAAGTTTCTCTAGGGAAATTGGTTGAACAGAGATGCCACTTAGCAAAGGAAAGAATATGTAAAGAGCAACGTGAAGGCTAGGGAAGACAGGAAGGTAAGTTGTTTTGGAACAGTTCAGTTTGCTGTGCTTGTGTACATCCAAGTGGAAATTGGTTTTGTAGGTCTGAGGCTCCAGAGAGCGACCTGGACTATGGTGGTCAGCAGGGGCTGCAGTGCAGTCCCCTGGGGGAAAAGCTGTGCCCGGCAAGAGTGGTGCTTATGACAGAAGCCAATGGGGAATAGAGCAAAAACCAAACCCACCTGTGTCATGGGCGGAAGAAGGGGAGAAGAGAGAAGTACACTGAACAAAAAGAAGAAAACCAGAAGACGTGGTGTTTTGGAGACCGAGGAAGAATAGAGGTTCAAGAAGATGAATAGCACCAAACACCGCAGAGGGAGTTAATTAGGATTAGAACTGAATGACATTTATTGCTTTTATTTTTTAAAAAGGGTGGAGGATCATTTGGGACTTTGCCCAGGGTAATTTCAGTGAAGTTGTGGGAGCAAGAATCAGAAAGCAGTGAGTTGAGTATGAATGGTATGTGAGAAAATGGAGGCAGGGGTCATAGACCAGCACTTCTGGTCTATGTTAATGTGTCTGTGAGTCACTCGGAGATCTTACAAAGTGGAGATTCTGAATCAGGAGGTCTGGCTTGGATGCTCAGATTCTGCATTTCCAACAACTCTTCCCCAACCTAAGCAATGGCAGCGGTGCTATTCTGAGGACCACCTAAACCTAGTTTCCTAAATTGTTCATCAAGGCACCTCAGAGCACTGTAGCTAATTCAAAAGGGTGATGTGGAATATTTTAAATTTTCAAAGGAAATGCAGCGATATCATTAAATTGCTACATTAGATCACTACATTCCTTTTGATGATGTCATACCTTTGTGAAGCTGGATTTTCAGTGCTTGCTCTGATAAAAAGCAAGGACGGTCTGTCTGAAAATCAGCATGAAACAGGAAATGAAGCCGTCAGTGTCCAGTCTGATTCTGAGGTTTGAAAAGTTATGCAGTGCCCAGCAGGCATCGAGTTGTTAGGACTTAAATACTTACTAAATGATTTGGCCCTTACTACTTAAAGGTAACTGTAGTTATTAGATATTTCTTTTGGCCTAGGAGTACCGTGAAAAAATTACTGAGACACTAAAGGTTCTATGAACCAAGAAAGTTTGGGAACCATTAACTTATTCATAGAAACTTGCCTATTGGGCCAAAGAAAGCTGAAATGATTTGGTGGTAGCTAAAAGAGGAACAAAGGAGCATTTATTTTAAAATAGATGGACAGGTTTGTTACATGTTCAGGGAGAGAGCAACTGATAAAGAAGCAACAGGTGTTGTCTTAGAATAAAAGATCTCTGAGGAAGTGAGACAGGATGGAATCTAGACCCTGTTTTTCTAAATATTGTCCCCAAACCAACGTTGATTTGTTGGAAGAAATGCAGAACTTCTGCCCCACTTGAGACCTCCTGGATCCGAGTATGCGTTTTTAACAAGATGTCCAGGTGATTGGTGTGCATATTAAAATTTCAGAGGCACTGTAGGAGGCAGGATTGGAGAAAGATTGTCTCCTCCTCTTGTTTATTCCATCACTGAATTGTGTACCTTCTCCATTCCAGCCTTTCTGACTGAGGGAAATGAGATGACGAGGGTTATAGATTTAGTTTTATTTAGAAATCTGGGAGTAAAGTTGAGGGAGTTTTTGCCTGGTTGCCTTCATTGTCTGAGGTAAAAATAGTGGCTGAGAGAGGTGGGTGATGGAGGGTTGAAATAACCATTTTCGGGAATGCCAACAAATGTGATCAGAAATGTAGAAATTGCCAAGCAGTTGTGAAGATCCAGGTGAGGACAGAGCCAAGTTCAGTAGTACCAGTCTACATGCTTGTAACTGTTTCCAATGGTGCAAGTCTAAGTGGCTTGTGTGTAGGAGCTGCAAAGATTGGATTCGTCTAAATTTATTAGTCTGTGGCTTGAGGTTAAGGAAAAAATAAGCTAACAAAAGTCTATCCGGGGTAAGGAAAGAAAGGAAGCCACAAGGAGGATGAGATGAGGAAAAGGGGGAGAAGGATTGGTGTTTCCCTTGAAAGCCAGTGAAAAGGTCACACATCCTGAAGTTGGAAGAATCCCGCCCTTGTTTTTATCCACCGGAGAGAGGAAAATTCTTTCCTGTCAGGCTGCAGATACTTAACAGGGCTTCATGATTGATCAGGTCACAGGGAAGAAGTTTCAGTCTAAGGTGACTCTTAGGGTTCTGGTTTTCGAAGCTGCTGGGAACATAGTTACTCTCGACGAGGAATCGACTTCCAGTGAGCATTCTTTCGGAGAGGCCGAGGGTGTGATGGGGAAGTATGGAGGCAGGGTAAGACGAGAGTGGGAAGTGTTGAATTTGAGGTTGGATGGGGGGATATGTAGGTGAAGATGGCTATTTAGACCACTGGAGATATGGACATGGAACTCAACAGAGGTCAGGTGTGCAGATCTATTTGGGAGTCAATGATATAATAATAGCTTCTACTAATTGAGGGTTCGTTGTTAGGCAGAAGACTGAACAGTTTATACACGTTGTCACATCCCTTCGAGGCCCAAATCAAACCATTTTACAGACAAGGAAGTAGGCGTAGACAAATGCCCATGGTCGTGCTGTTGGTAATTGGTAGAGCCAAAATTAGGAACCAGCTCTCTAAGTCCATGCCTTTCACTATTAAGCTCTACTATATTCAGGTCACCAACTTCTGGGTGCTGACCGATACCCGATGTGTCAGACCTTCTCAGATGCAAATGACTGAAATAAAACAAAAATCCCTCAAATGAGCTTAAGCAAATCAGAAAAGAAATTTTTTGGTCCCCATAACTTAGGGGTCTAGTGATGATCCTGGCACAGTTGGAACTAAGGCTCAATTTTATCAAAACTTGACCTGTTAGTTCTTTGCTGTATCTGCTAAGCTCTCTAATGTGACAGCCAGTTGGCTATAATGGTCTCAGCATTCCATCCTGGAGATACTTGCAGAGAGAGAGCCCAAGGGCTTCAACGGCAATGCTGGAATTGAGCCTATTTCCTCTGATTGGCTTAGGCCAGGTGCCCAATTCTCAGCCAGCCTCTGACCAGGATTGAGCCCCCTGCCCACCCTGGAGGGTGGAGAGTGAACCTCACCCAGGGGTGAGGACTGACCGAGGCGCATCGGTCAGGCTTCCCCAAGGAAAGGAGGCTCATGGGAAGAGAGTAAGGGGAATGGCTACTGGGCTAACAAAAGCTGCTTGTCAGCACATGGGCAGGGATGAAACCCCCCTGTAACTGTGACTTGGTGGGTGAGTCCTGTGTGAGGATGATGACAAGACTATCCTAATGATGAGAATAGCTGGCATTTGTTAGATACTTATAGGTACCAGGTGCTATGCTGGTCCTTTACATGTATTCTGTTTTTAATCCTCACAATGGGCCTTTGAAGTATATATATTGTCATTTTCTCCAAATATAGCTAGTAAGTGGTAGAGCTAAGATTTGAATCCAGGCTGGCCAGCTCCAAACCTTAATACCTCTATACCACCATAACATTGATTTTTTTGTTTTATTTTGTTTTGAGACAAGAGTCTCAAACTGTTGCTCAGGCTAGAGTGCCGTGGTGTCAGCCTAGCTCACAGCAGCCTCAAACTCCTAGGCTCGGGATCCTCTTGCCTCAGCCTCCTGAGTAGCTGGGACTGCAGGCATGCGCCACCATGCCCTGCTAATTTTTTTGGTTCTATTTTTAGTTGCTCAGCTAATTTTTTTCTATTTTTAGTAGAGTTGAGATCAGGCTGGTTTCGAACTCCTGACCTCAAGCAATCCTCCTGCCTCGGCCTCCCACGGTGTTAGGATTACAGACATGAGCCACTGTGCCTGGCCGACCACCATAACATTTTATTTGTAGTTTTCTCTTTATAGTTTTCATATACTGTCTATTATAGTTGTGAAGCTAATAGTGGTTGACAGCATACTGAATCACAGAACCTGGGCCACCAGTTTTTCTTCATAGTACGCATAATAAATAATTGTGAATACGACTTAACATTTACTTCAAGTGTTATAGTGGAAATTGCTTATTTCTCAAATTCTTTTTTTTCTCTTAAAATGTTTTGTGCTTTATATTTTAATCTCATAAGTGACATTTTACATTTAGCCATTCCAATCCTAGGGTGATTTATTTTTCAAAACTTCTTACGCCATCCTTGAATATGTAAAATTCTAATTGGATTGTTTCATTTTTAGTGTATCTCTAGAGATTATGAAAATATTTGTGTTCTTGTTTAGCCTTTGTAACAGTAGTTTTGAAATCTTACCCAGTATTTCTATAAATGCTTTTTGTTAAAAAAAAAAAAAAGCTAATAGTATAATTTCAGGGCTTTTATTATCAGAATAATTTATTCTGAGGTTGTCCTTTTTATTTATTAGAATTGGTTATTCACAAAATAAAAAGATAATATCCTAATGTGTCCTTAAATTTTTAAGATACTTATTTTAAGCAGTAAAACCTAGTGTTTTGTAGTGACTAATAAAGTTTGAGTTTTCAGAGTGGTGAAAGTTACATTTTATTTTGGTTTCCATTATTGTGGTCTGTGTGGTGCCAGTTATGTTTCTATAATCCTGTCTGTGTGAAATGGGTGATTCGTGTCATTGTAAAGGAAGCGGTGAAGGTTTGGAAATCAGGCCAGCCAGGGTTTTGTCCTGATTCCCATCTCAGACTAAAGAGCTTGGGCCAGACCTTTATGGTTTCTTCCAGTTTTAAAATTCTCGACTTTTTATTTTAAATCTTTGCTAGATCAGAAGTGCTGGAATGTATAGTCTTAGAGCTAGATTGAAGGATTGTGTAGTCCAGGTTCCTTGTTTTAAAAATAAAGAAACCTGGCCCAGATGGTATGGTCCAAGATCTCACCACCACTTAGTGACAGCAGAGCAAGGACAGAGACATTTCTGCCTCTGCTACGTTATTCCCCTTTCCTGAAAACAGTCGTACCAGGTTGAAGACAGCCATTGTTCGTTTATTAGATGAAAGAAACAATAATTGAATAGCTACAACATAGAAAATATGAGACACGTGGTTAGCTGCAGAGAAGTATAAATGAGGGATTATATATGAAAGGCCATGTCTTACAGAGGCTCAAAACTGGACTGTAGTGTCCCGCAAACCTGGGTTCACGATCTCTAGCTGACCGCTGAGCTATGCAGTGTCAGGTAAGTTAGGTGTTCCCAGCCTAATTTCCTTGTCCGTAAAATGAGGATAATAATAGTAGACATTTTATACTGTTGTGAGGATTTAGTGACATAATAAAGATTAGCCTGGTACCTGGCACATAGTAGTCTCTCTTAGATATTATAACTAAGATTTTTTTATGAAAGAAGAAAGAAATTAAGATTTACGGAACACTTTCCCTGCTGTCTTGTTTGTTTCACATCCCTGCGAGGTAGATAGTGATAAGCTAACTTTTCAAATGCGGAAACAGCTCGGAAGGCTTGGGACTTCTCTGAGGTCCCAGAGCTATTAGTCATAGCTAACTTGTTTTTTATTAATTTTATCTTCTAGAAACAGAATCTTGCTCTGTTGCCCAGGCTGGAGTGCAGTGGTGTGGTCACAGCTCATGCAACCTCAAATTCCTGGGCTCAAGTGATCCCTCCTGCCTCAGCCTCCCAAGTAGCTGGAACTACAGGCGCATGCTGCCACTCTCAGCTAATTTTTTAATTTTTTGTAGAGACACAGTCTCCCTATGTTGCACAGGCTGATCTCTTCCTGGCCTCAAGCAGTCCTTCCACCTTGGCCTCCCAAAGAGCTAGGATTACAGATGGCACCCGGTCTAAACCTACTGTCTTTTTGCCACTGTTCCTTACTGGACATTGCTCTCACCACTTTGGCCACTTTTCTTTTTTTTTTTTTTTTTTTTTTTGAGACAGAGTCTCACTCTGTTGCCCGGGCTAGAGTGCCATGGCGTCAGCCTAGCTCACAGCAACCTCAAACTCCTGGGCTCAAGCGATCCTCCTGCCTCAGCCTCCCGAGTAGCTGGGACTA
>CAUYSK010042094.1:0-16082 GCA_963575035.1 Avahi laniger | reverse complement strand
TTCTTCCGATCTTGTGGTGCCTCACTTTGGATAATGGGCTTAAGTTTAATCCAGGAAAGTATAAGAGGTGCTAGATCACTATCATTTCTTATGATTGAATAATATTCCATTGTATACATATACCACATTTTAACAATCCACTCATGAATTGATGGGCACTTGTGTTGTTTCCTTTTTTATTATTATTATTAATTTTTAATCATTATTTTTATTCCTTTTTATTTTATTATTATACTTTTTAAATTTTTAAAATTATTTTATTTTATTTTTTTATTATTATTATTACTATTTTTTTTGTGTATCTCTGAAACCCGTGATGCTGAGCATTTTTATCGTTAAAGGATGTTGAGTTCTTCGAAATACTTTTTCTGCATCTGTTGAGATGATCATATGATTTTTGTCCTTCATTCTGTTAATGTGGTATATCACATTTATAGATTTGAACCATCTCTGCATCCCTGATACAAATCCCGCTTGATCATAGTGAATGATTTATTTAATGTGCTGTTGAATTTAGTTTGCCAGTATTTTATGGAGACTTTTTGCATCAGTGTTCATTAGAGACATTGGCCTATAATTGTCTTTTCTTGTAGTATCCTTGTATGGCTTTGATCTTAGGTTAATGCCGCCCTTATAAAATGAGTTTAGAAGTATTCCCTCATCTTCAAATTTTTTTGAAGAGTTTGAGAAGGACTGGTATTAGTTATTCTTTAAATATTTGGTAGAATTCATCAGTGAAGCCATCAGGTCCTGGGTTTTTCTTTGAGGTTTATTGATGATGCTTTTCAACCTCTCATAGGCCTATTGTGAAGGAGAGAATTTAGAATTTTGATTTCCTTTGTAAGCCTCTTCTTTCCACAAATACTGTGACTACTTTCTGGCCAAAATGGGATATTTACAGATTTTTCTCTTAGATATTCTGGGATATCCTGCCCTCAAGATACAGCAGGGGGAAAAACATTAGTTTAGGGGTAATCTCTGGTCACCAATTTCAAATTATATTAAGTGATACCTTAGTAGTTTAAAATAATCAGGGATGGGAATTCTTCTTGACTGTTCGACTGAAGACCCCACAGAATGAGGTCTGACCTATAAAACAGTGATCTGATTTTTCTCAGGTAAGGGTTAACAGACAGGCAGAACACACAGTCAGATTCAGTTTATAACCTCTACCTGAAATACAGAGCACTTCTGCGCTCAGGTGTGGAGCTGTGGTATCTTTGGGCAGCAGGAGGGAGACATGGAGGAGGATTTGAAAGTAAAGGCACATGTGAATTCAGTCCACGTCTTATACCCCACCTCCATTTTCCTTAGGATCTGACGAACTTTGCCAAACTTTTTTACAAGAATGACCAGACTCAAAAATTTTAAGTAAGTGTTTTCCATTTATCAGAACTGTTTTTCAGGAAGGAAAGAGGACTGGGAACCACTTCACCTCCATTGCTTAACACATCAAAACTATAGGCTTTATTTTATAACTTAACATACTCAAAAATCCCTATAAGGTTTGTGTAGACTAGCAGTGGAGACAGTGAACCTTGAGAAGGAAAAATGAGAGAAACTGATGCTGTGCTGGGGAGAAGAAGGTGGATCTTACAAAATAGCAAACTTCAAAGATGCTATTTGATGGGAGTACTAATAACAATCAAAATAAATATAGAAAAATATACATTTTAAAACAAAGGGAATCACAATTCCTTATTGAGAAGAACAAAGATGGAGATCCCCAAAGGTGTAGAAATGTACTTTTGAAGGAATAAAACACTAAGGATTTCTTAATTAGTTAAAAATGTTCACTTTAAGAATAGTAAATCCTCTACTTTTAACTATGCAAATATTGATTTCATCATTAAATTGAGATCTATTCGAGAGTTGGAACTAAAAGTATATTTTAATGGCTTGAACGTGGTGACGTGAGATGCACTGAGGAAACAAGAATGTGTGCCGAGTTTCTGAAATGAGCAATAGGAGGAATTGTAGGTGCTAATTACAGAGGAGAAGACAAAGGAAAGTCCAGGTAAACAGATTTGGGGTTCATTTTGGGACATCTTGAGTCTGAGATGGCTGAGAAGTCTAAGAGAATATAACAAATGTGTAATTCAATATGTGAGTCAGAGATGTAGTCCGGGTGGAATACATGAATATAGAATTTGTCCAACATCAAATGGCTACTGAGCAGTGATGGGAAACAAGGGACGGATCCTTCCGACTCCATATTCATGCTTCTTTCCCTAAGACACGTGGAAACCAGGGAAATAGGAATTGGCGTCTTAAACCTGGAATTCCACAACCAGCTTCCTCTCCAAACACTGCCAAAGTTGAGCTACTGTGCTCAACCCAGGACCCATATTCTCCTCCAAATATTAAAATTTGTTTCTTTATCATGCTGCTATGCCAGCAAATTTCTGCATCCCTCCTTGAACCCTGGCTTCTGCCAAAACCCCACTCCCATCTAACAAACATGGCTGAACGTCAGGGAGAGACACAAATATTAAACTTCCACATCGGACTTCTAAGCCCCATGCAAATTAGAAGTTAACTATAAATTGGGCATTTAGTTCATGGCCTTTGATCCATTGGTTGGGGCTGGGGTTGTTATTTGTCTAAGAAATAATAACAGAGTGCAAGTGAAGTCTGTATGATGGAGACAAAAAGAGAAAAAGAACTGAAAATGGCAAAGAAATATTACGGGGCAGGTGGCAGAAGAAGAACCTCCAAAAATAACTAAGAAAGAACACCCAAGAACCAGAAGCCAAGACAAACAAAAGTTTCAAGGAAAGACTGAGAAATGCTGTAAAACACTAGCTAAAGGCAAGGTAAGTGGTGACATGTACAGAATACTTGATTTTTCAAAAAGGAAGCCATTGGTGACCAAAACCAGGGCCATTTCAATGGATTGATGTGCACAAAACCCAGATTTCTCTTAGTGGAGGAGAAATGGGGAATCCAGTACTTAGGGAACTTAGTTGGAAACACAAATTCTAGAAGATTAGATCCAAAGAGGGGGAGAAATGAGACATTAGCCCTATAGGAGGAGTATAGATAACACAATGAAAATTTTGTAGCATGTCAAATACTAGTTTTAACTAAGTTTATTCCTCAAGTCTCAGGAAAGAAAGACATCAAGTACAGTGTAAGCTTCTGTGCACAATCCCTCTCTAACACCATAACTACCATCACCTCTGTCTCACATCCAGAAATGTTGTCCAGACTCCAAAACTAGAAGGCCCAGTGACAAGTCAGTTTATTCCACTTTCCAATAGCTATCACACTTAGAAAGTTTTACCCTAATTTGTCCAACAAATTCCTATGTTCAATTCCTTCCATCCATCTGGTTCTGGTCTTTCTGAAGACACTGCATCATGCCAAACAGACCAGGTCAGTTCCTGTGATATCAAAGGCAGCCCTGTGGTCCCTATCCTGAACCTGCAGTGTTTCCTTAGAGGACTTAATGATCTCTTCTGCACGTTCCCTGGATCATCCAGACTCAATCCAGTTGTCACCTTCCCTCTGAAGCCTCCAGAATGGTGCAAAAGCACAGCAGATAGGTGATCTCCTCCTTTCTTGGCACCCTGTCCCCACTCTGAGCTACGCCAGTATCCTATGTGCTGTTTTGGCCAATGCCCTTTCCTATGCTCCATGGCTTCCCGGCTCCCAGCCTAATCTCTCCTCTCCAATGGTGCCTGCTCACAGACGAAAGACACACACATGAAAAGGGATGCATTTTTATGGGGAAAGTGCTCCAGAATGGAGGAGAAATCACTACAAGAGGGGGGATGTTGGTGATATTCAGATTTGAGAGTGGCTTGATGTGTTTGCAACTGACAAGTTGGAGCTGGAGTCGTAATCCTCCTTCGCATTGTTAGAACTGGTTACTTTCACAGAAAATTTCAGGCAGCACTTTTGATCATTTAGGCAGGTTAAATATTGAATTTCGGATTTTCTGCAGTTGTTCCTGCACATGCCTTGGTAGAGCTCACATGGATTCCAAGGCTCTTGGCTCTTGTCATTATGGGATCTGAACAGGCCACCTGGGAAAGACATAGCTATGTTTAGTTTCCATGCAGCAGTGATAACAGTGGTGAGAAAACATGACTTAAACCAGAGAGTATTAAGGGCACAGGATCTGGATTCAAATCTGGGCTGTGTCCTTCCCTAGCTCTTCCTCTTCAAGCAAGTTATTTTAGCCCCCCTGTCCTCCATCACCTCCACAATGGGCATAATAATAAAGCCAAGTTCCTGAAGTTTTTATAATGACTAAATTAGCATATATAGCACTCTCAGAAAAGCACCCAGCACACAATAAGTAATTAAATGTTAGATGGTGGTGTTGACATGAAAGTCTTCTGAAAGTCCAGGGCTGTCACTATGAGCACGTAGTGAATGTGTCCCCAAGTGTGCAGAGATGTGTGCTCCTCACACATTACGCATCAGAGACAGCCAAGATCTACTCCGGGACAGGACACACATATTCGAGCCCATGTGCATGCATGCTTTATGCTTTGGAACATAGGGGCAAACATGTACTACACATGTCTCTCTTTGTACATTGGCTTCATAGAAACAGGTGCTGTGCATACATGCGCAGAGCACTGGCACATACACAGAGACACAGGCACAACTCATTTTATTCACAGATACACGTTCTTACATAAATTGAGCACATGAGTGTGTGTTCACTGCACAAACCTCCACCACACACTCCACATATGCCTAAAGCCCATCTTGATAGCTATGCATGTGTGCATGTATATATAAGCTCTTTGCCTGAAAATACCCCAGTGACAAAGTTCCTGACACCCAGTCAGCATTCTATAAATATTACTCATCAACTGTATTAGTTACCTATTGGATGTTCCAAAGACAAAGGAGCCACTCAAAGAAAATAATATTAACAATAACTACCATCTGTTATGGTATGGTTCAGCATCTACTATGTACCAGGCATTTTACAAGTAATATCTCACTGAACCTTCATAAAAACCTGGTATTATCGCCATTCTTATGTTTTTGTTTTGTTTTGTTTTTATTTCAGCATATGATGGGGATACAGATGTTTAGGTTACGTATGTTGCCCTTGCCCCCCTCTCCCCTCCTAAGTCCAAGTTTCAAATATGTCCATCCTTCGGGTGGTGCGCATTGCACTCTTTGTGTATGCGTATACCCGTCCCCTCCTCCCTCCTCCCCGTCCCCTGCCCAACATCCAGTAGATGTTATTCTTATATGTGCACTTATGTGTTGTATTATCGCCATTCTTTAGCAGAAGACGTCGAGGCACAAAGAGGTATCTTATTCTGTCCACATTCCTGTAGCTTGTACTTGACCAAGTACAAGTTTCAGGTCTACATACCATCAAGCCCATGCTCTTTCCCCTTTGTGTCACATTGCCTTTCTGTGTTAGAATTTCTGGGAGAGATTGGCATCAACCTGCATCATGTCTCCAGGTAAAGGACCCTCTACGGCTTTCAACAGATAGTCCAAATGCTTCGCTTGGCATTCAAGGACCTTTTCAATCACACACCCATCCCCTCATTCCACATCCATTTATCAACACTCTGTCTATGCCAGGCTATGTACTCAGTGCTAAGCAGGTAGAGGTCTATGATAAATAAATAAAATTAATTTGTTATTGAATAGGTAAATAAGTACATTCCATGCAGGCTCTGGAGTCCAACTACCTGAGTTCAAATCCTTGCTGTGCCAGGAACAGTTTGGACAGTGGAATCATCAAGACCATGCCTGCATCCTCCTGTGGCAGGATCATTTGTTGATATTCTAATTTGCATTTTGTTGTCATCATATTCTTCTGTACCTCATTCTAAGCCACCCATCTTCCAGGGATCATGATGATCTGGATGGTGAGAATATTAGTAGCAATGACAAGCTGAATATTAGGGGCATGTTTTCCATTTTCTGGGCACCACGTAAGATTCTAGTACAACCCTGGGGAAGGTGTGTGGGGCCCACTTGACTAGATTTCCTGCTGATCCAACACATAGGGGGCAGCTTCTGAGGTGTTGCTTCTGAGTCAGATTTGATTTGATATAAATAAAATAAAAACATTAATGCATTAATTTTTGCAAAAAAATTAATACATTATTAACATTAATAAGAATAGGAAAAGCAAATTTGATGTTATTTTCTGCATGGAAAAAAAGGAACACTTTGCCAATTTTTTAATAAGAGAAAGTAAATTTTTCCAAGTATCTGTGAAGTTGGAGAATGGGAGGGGGAAAAAAGAAGCAAGTAAAAATGCCTCAGTGGCTGACATCCCATAGCACGTGGGTGCTGGTGTATGTGTGAGCTGCCCCAGAAATCTAGAGAGGGCTCCCAACTGCTGCAGCATCAGCCAGCCTGCTGGTCAACCGGCGGAAGGGCTTGAAGAATGCTCCCAGTCATGCGTGCTCCAGCATCAGGGCACCACTGTGTTCCTACCTCCTCCTCACCCTCAACATGGGACCTGCTTGTTTCAGCACCATTCTACTTACAGGAAGAAGAGATCTGCAGGATGGCCTCTGGGAGGGACAGTCATACTCTTCTGGCTAACACCTGACCTGGAGGACTTCCCCTTTCTCCCAAACACACTGGATGTCAGTCAGGGGACCCAAGATCTTCTCTGTGTGTCCACCAGAGGAATGGATAGGGACATAGAGACCAAGAGTAAGAAACAGGTAAGCTGCCTTTTCCTTTCCACATGGAAAGCTGGTCGAGGCTGCCCCAAAAGGATTCTGCCTACAGTGGCTTAATAAATAAATAAATTTTTTTAAAAATAAAAATAAAGATTTTTGTCACAGACACGTAGAGCTTCTCACTCCTTCAGCCTTTCTAACCCTATATAGCCCTGCATTACCACAAATATTAACATCCACAAAAAATTAATGTCACCTTTGATGATCCCTCCGTCTTGAAATTTAAGTCAGAGGAAACCTGCTTTTGAATTCCAGCAAGGCTCCGATCATTTGTGCAATGCTCTGTTTTAACTCTCTGAACCTAGTCTCCCCATGAGAGAAATGAGAATGGGCGTTTGCACCAGATCAGAAAATCTCAATTGTGTTTGTGAAGGAGGATGTTAAAAAGATGTCATGTTTTGTAATAACCTGGGGAATTTTTAAGTGTATTCACACCAATTCTCTAGAATCTCTGATTCAATGTATCCAGCGAGAGGCCAGAGCACAGGCACTATGCAAAAGCTACCCAGAAAATACTTATGGGCCCAGTCTTCTCATATTCAGCTAGAGACATTGTCCAACTCGTTTTCTCACACTGGAAGTCTTTTCAGAGCAAATTAAAATATCATAAATCAAAAAACAAAATATATTTTCTAGATTCTTTCTAACAATTTTATCCAGAGCCCAAATCAATGTGATACATTATTTCTATGTCACCTATGCACCCAAAGTGATTCCTCCCCCAATCCAACTTGTAAGATTCTTCTTGTCCGTATACATACATTAGCCATAGTTATTTCTATATTCATTCATTCAATAAACATTTCCTAAAACCTACTCTATGCAAAGCACTCAGCTCAACACCAGAAATACATAGATTTAAAAGACAGAATTCTGGCTTTCAAATAGCTCCATTTCATATGTCTATATTTGGGGCAATGAAATGGGAAAATGACTTTGATTATCCTAGTACAACATGTTGTCTAGAATAGTTCCTGCCCATAAATTCTGCCAGGTTGAAAGTATTGAATAGCTATTAAGGGAGCTGCACTATGTACAACTCTTGAAGCATAGAGTACTGTCTTCATTTTTTGTTGTTATTCTTGGCAAATCCACCTGTGGTTTCTACCACTATTCCAACACGGGAACTGAGCTTTATTGAACATGAGAACAAGCTTCCCTCGAGTAAAATGGATGAGAAATAAGGTGAGAAATAGGAGGGATGGAGAATGTGAAGTAGGAGGAAGACAGGAAAGGGAAGAAGGAGGGAAAGGAGAAAAAGTAGAGGGAGGAGGAAGAGAAGAAAGAGAAGAAAACTCTAGACATGACGACTCTGAACACAGTTGAGGTTTGCTATAAGGCGGGTTGAGGCTGCTCCCATATCTCTCTGTGCATGTCAAGGTCTGACAGATGACACTTGAGAACATTCTAGTCTCCTGATTTCATTTATCCTACAGTCACATCTATCACATCTATTGCTCTTCAGCACCCTTGAAAATCACACTCAAGAAAGCTTTCTAAGAATTTGAAAATAACACTGGATATTTTCATTTCTATTCCCTTCTTTTTAAAACCAATTTATTAAGGTATGATTGACACACAATAGCTGTATATATTTAATTTATACATCCTGATGAATTTGGAGATAAGTATACACCCATGAAACTATCACCACGATCTATGCCATAAACCTATCCATCCCCTCTAGGAGTTTTCTCTCATTCTCTTATGTATTATTTTTCTTTATCAAGTCTTATGTTAAGATTTATCCTCTTAGCAATTTTTAAAATATATAATATAGTATTGTTAGCTATAGGAACCATGCTGTACCACAGATCTCTAGGACTTTTTCATGAGAGGATGGGCTCTTTAATAAACGATGTTGGGAAGACTGGATATCCACATGCAAAAGAATGAAATTGGATCTTTATCTTACATCATACACAAAAATCAACTCAAAATGGATTAAAGACTTAAACCTAAGACCTGAAATCATAAAACTCTTAGAAGAAAACATAGAGAAAAAGTTTCTTGATGATATTCTTAGCAATGATTTCTCAGATATGACACCGAAAGCACAGGCAGCAAAAGCAAAAATAGACAAGTGGAGTTACATTGATCTAAAAACTTCTACACAGCAGAGGAAACAGTTGACAAAATGAACAGGCAACCTAAGGAATGGCAGACAGTATTTGCAAATAATATATCTAATAAAGGGTCAATATTTTCCCTCTTTCCATAGCCACAGCCCTGTTGTGATGAATCCAATTGTCTTACTCAAGCTTAATCACCCCCAAACCCAGGCTAAGCCAACCCTTGCCCAGATATTCCTCACATACACCCTACTTCAATAAGATACCCACTTAAGTCAAACATCTAACTCCAACACAAGCCCTATCTCTTTTTTTTTCAATTTCAAAATATTAAGGAGACACATATGTTTTAGGTTACATGGATCACTTTTGAAATGCTTGAGTCCTGGCTAAAGGTGCGCCCGTGCTGTTTCTTCTGATAACTACCCAAAGCTCAATTACAAAACATAACACAAACGTAACACTCCCCAAGCCACCCAACCCCAATTCATAGCATCAATTCGAAACACAGCCCAACTACAAACCTCTCTCTGCCACAACTCCCAGTTCCACACAACTCTACCCCCAGCTCCACTCAACAAAAACACCATTCCCTCTCCAGGCTACACCAAAACATTAGTCCAGCCCCATTCTACAAATATAATTATTCACCCCATGGTCTTACCCATTCATTTTTTCAATATTACTCTATCTCAAAGGTATTACAACCTCCCTGCCACAACTCACCATCCAACCCCAAACTGCCCTTTATTCCTCCTATAGTTCCCCAACTTACAGTCAGTTTCTCACACCTAACTCATGAGTCAAGCTCCAATCCCAAGGACAGCACTATCAAAAATGCTCCATCCTTTGACTCTCCACTATGCCAGGAACAGCGACCTCTTGAATTTGTCTTGATGGTGGAGCAGAGCGAGAGAAGATCTTGACATGAAATGAAACTTGGGGTAATATTCACAACCTATCTGAGACCAGAAAAGGCTTTAGGTGTTGCCTACTATATGTGAGTGGGTCTTATCTCAGAGGTCACCAAGATATCAGTACCACATGCAAGACCCCAGAACCTTTGAGAGAGGCCTGAGTTACCTGGAGTCTTTTGAACCAGGATCAGAAAGATGGCAATGGTCATTAAACAGGGCTTCATGACTGATGTGTTCCAAGAGAATGGAGGGCTGTGTTGCAGGTGACTGAACAGAGATCATTGCAGCAGGGAAGTATTCTGCTTTTATTAGTTTTGGAAATGGGCCAGTGCTATCTGTAGTGAACTAAAAGAGATGGGAGATACCTGAAATCAGTCAGGAAGAAGGATAACATGTGTCATATATCTCAGCTGGGCGCTGTGTTTAAGTGTGGGAGACATGCCAGGAGCACTCATGCCAAGGTGGACTTTTCTTTCCAGGAAGACACAAAGAACCAGTTGGCATTTTGTGTGAGACAAATTTGAATGAATGAATGAATCAAGCAAGCAATGAGAAAATTAAGACTTAATTATAAGAAATAATTACTTATAACTGTAGTCACTGTGCTGAGTAATAAAATGTCAGAATTTATTCTAACTGAAACTTTGTACCCATTGGCCAAAGTCTCCCGTTTCCCCAACCACCCCCACCTCCAGCATCTGGCAACTACCATTCTACTCTGTATTTCTGAGTTCAACTTTTTCAGATTCCACATATAAGTAAGATCATTTAGTTATTTGTCTCTCTGTGCCTGGCTTATTTCACTTCACATAATGTCTTCTAGGTTCTTCCATGTTGTTGCAAATGGCAAGATTTCCTAGGTTTTTAAGGCTAAATAGTATTCCATTGTCTCTACTTAATAATAATGCAAATAGCTAAAACAGAGAATTTTAAATGTTCTCACCACAAAGAAATGATAAATATTTGAGTCAGTGGCTATACTATTTAGCCTGATTTGATCATTCCACAATGTACACATATATTGAAGTATCATATTATACCTCACAAATATATACATTATTTGTCAATTTAAAATAAAATAAAACTTTTTTAGACAGTAGAATGTCCCCCTATGTCAGTAGCACTTACTGTATACCCAATCTCATACTAGGCATCATACATTAACAACAACAAAGAAGATGGTGAAGAAAATCTGAAGGGGAATGATAGCTGGAGGAAGGGAGGAAAAGATATAAAACAAAAATAATGGTGATTCATATTTACCGTGACTTGACCCGGTGTCAGTTTCCATACTAAATACTGTGGTAGAGATATGAACACTTACTACAACCCTGTAAAGCTAAGTAGTATTTATGACACTCCAAGATGAGGATGAGGAAGGTCAAAGAGATGATGTGACATTCCTGGGCCACACGTCTATTGAGGCATAGAGTCCAGCTTAGAACTCATACCCATCTGACGGTATGTATTTTTGGAGGATTTTCATTCTTCCTGTGAGTTGAAGGGTGGAGAATGATAGATTGGCAAAGATGTAATCAAATTGCTAAAAATTAAAGACTAACCACTTTTTAAGACAATAAATTAAATCTGAGGGACTCAGTGCTCATCCCTGGGAAATGGAAATAACAGAATGCTTCAGAAGTGGCCGTGTTGACTTTTTTACTCCAGTGGATCATGTGGAAGATGGGTGAGCGGTGTGCAGTCATTTGAATGGAAGTCTGAAAATGAGTGAAAAGACTCTTTTGAAAGTCTAGGATAGAATTTTCATGTCTTTCCATGGCAGGGTAAAAGGAATTGGATTCACCCTCCCACGGTAAGGAACTGTAAAACTAGATAAAATATAGAGCATAACTTGTTCAGACACTGAATTACAATCAGAGCAGGACCATGATTTCTAAATGAGGAATGCAAACAAGATAAATCCGATAACTGCCCCAGATTTCTGCCTAGAGACACAAACTGTGCTACAGGGAGGGGGAACTCAAACAGGCCATAAAGGTGTTGTTCAACTGAATAGATAAAGATCAGAGTTTAGGTTTACTGAGGTGGCTGGAATTTTTGAAGAAGGACAGCAAAGATACTGGGAAGAGAAGAATAATCAAAAATCTTCATCGAGGTCTGCTTGAATCTTTGGCTAAAATTAAGGTGCTTACATACAAAGCAAGACCTGAGGCCTGGCAAGGAGCAATTGACAAGGAAAAGAACAAGAAATAGTGACCAATAATTAGGGGGAAAGCAGTTAAGGAAAACTAACTCTCAGTGGGCCCATATATTAGATTTAGCAAGGCTTAAAAGTTGATATTACAAATATGTATGTATGTAGAATTAAAAGAAATCATATTCAAAGAATTAAATGAAACCATATCAAGAGTGAATTAAAATGGAAATGGAAAATGTAAAAAGAATCAAATGGAAATTTAGAGATGAAAAGTACAATAAATGTGATTTTAAATTTTATTACATGGGTGCAACAACATATTTAAGGTGGCAAGGGTAAGAATCAGTGAACTTTGAGATAAATGAATATTAATTGTCCACTCTGAAAAACAAAAAAATAAATAAATAAGAAAAATGAAAGAGACCCAGAGACCTGTAGAACAATATTAAGAAATTACATATATATATAATTGGAGTCACAGAAAGAGAGTAGAAACAGAAAAGAACACTAAAAAAATTTGAAGAAATAAATAGACAAGCTACAGAATGGGAGAAAATATTCACAAACTGTACATCTGATAAAGGGCTAATAATCAGAATCTACAAAGAACTCAAACAAATCAGCAAGAAAAAAAGAAACAACCCCATTAAAAACTGGGCAAAAGACACATGAATAGACAAGTTTCAAAAGAAGACAGACAAATGGCCAACAAACATATTAAAAAGTGCTCAACATCACTAATCATCAGGGAAATGCAAATTAAAATCACAATGAGATATCACCATACCCCTCTCAGAATGGCCATTATAAAAATTCAAAATCAATAAATGCTTGCGTGGATGTAGACAGAAAGGAATGCTTATACACTGTTGATGGGACCAAAATTAGTACAATCTCTATGGAAAACAGTATGGAAATTCCTCAAAGAAATAAAAGTAGACCTGCCATTCAATCTAGCAATCCCACTACTGGGTATCTACCCAAAAGGAAAGTCATCATTTTATCAAAAAGACACCTGCTCTTGAATATTTATTGCAGCACAGTTCACAATTGCAAAGATGTGGAATCATCCTAACTGTCCATCAATTCATGAGTAGATTAACAAAATGTGATATATATATATTTATATATTTATATATCTCCTATAGAGTACTACTCAGCCATAAAAAGGAATGACATAGTGTCTTTTGCAGCAACCTGGATAGAACAGGAGACCATTATCATAAGTAAATATCTAAGGAATGGAAAAACAAACACCACATGTACTCTGTAATAATTGGGAACTAATCAATGGGCACACACAGGCACAGAGAGAAGTAAAAGTCACTGGAAATCAAGAAGAGGGGAGGAGCAAGGGAGGGGTAAAAACCTACCTATCAGATACAATGAACATTATTTGAGTAATTGGCACACTGATAGCCGCCCTGACTTAAACATTATAAAAGCTATCCATGTAACAAAAACATTGGTACCCCCTTAATATTTTGAAACTTAAAAAAAAAAGAAAAGAAAAAACTGAGAGACAGCAAGGAAGAGACTCCAAGCATCGGCTAGGGCCTCAGCAAGGGTTTTGAGGAGGGAAGAGATGCCATGGGAGATAATAAGGGAACCTGTCTGATACAGGCAAACCAACCAATAAAAAAGTGAGAAAGAGATTATTGAATTGGTTTCAGATGGGCTGAGGTTGGGGTAAATGAGGTCACTCAAGAGGAACAAGCCAGCAGGATCTGAGTCCTGCAGCCCAATCGGTGATATCGTACTGGGACAAAATCACAATACCAACATTTTGATATTTATTTTCTTATAACAAAATGCAGTTATTTTACTTAAAAGGAGAGATATCACAAAAAAAGAAATAATACAAATTTGGTGAAAAATATTATCCTACAAACTCAAAAAGCAAAATAAATGTAATATAAACCCAAAGAAAATCACACCTAGAAAAACACAGTCCACTATCTGAAAGCTAAAGGTAGAAAATCTTGAAACAGCATGATAAATATATCTTACATACAAGGAAATGACGATGCAATTAGCAGCTGAGTTCCCATTACTGGCATACTTCATTTCTTTTTGCTTCACTTTATTGTGCTTTGCAGATATTGCAGTTTTTACAAATGGAAGGTTTATAGCAACCCTGCATCCAACAAGTCTGTTTGCACCATTTTCCAATAGCATGTGCTCACTTCATGTCTCCATGTCACAATTTGGTAATTATTAGATCACGATATTATAAACTTTTTAGTTTTATATCTGTTATGATGATCTGTGGTCAGTGATCTTTGATGTTACTATTATAATTGTTTTAGGGCATCACGATTACACTTAACATAAGACAACAAACTTAATCAGTAAATGTTGTGTGTGTTCTGACTACTACACTGACAAGCCCTTCCCCCACCTCTCTCTCTCTTTGGGCCTCTCTATTCCCTGAGACACAAAAATATTAAAATTAGGCCAATTAATAACCCCACAATGACCTCTAAGTGTCCAAATGAAAGGAAGAATCGCATATCTCTCACTTTAAATAGAAAGATAGGAATGATTAAGCTTTGTGAGGAAGACATGTTGAATGTCAAGAGAGGCCAGAACAGTTAATTTGCATTTTGTGAATGCAAAAGTAAAGTTTTGGAAGGAAATTAAAAATGCTACGCCACTCAGTGAACATGAGTGGTAAGAAAGTGAAACATCTTTATTGCTGATGTGATTGATGAGTCTGAAGATGTGATTGAACTGCCGCAATCTCATGACAAACCTTTAATGGAGGAGGAGCTGCTTCTTATAAATAAGCAAGGAAAGTGGTTTCTTGAGATGAAACCTACTCCTGGCGAAGATGCTGTGAATATGGTTGAAATGACAACAAAATATTTAGCATATTACATAAACTTATTTGATAAAGCAGGAGCAGGTTTTAAAAAGATTGACTCCAATTTTGAAAGATGTTCTACTGTGAGTAAAATGCTATCAAACAGAATTGCATGCTACAGAGAAATCTTTCGTTGAAAGTGAGAGTCCATTGATGTGGAAAACTTCATTGTTGTCTTATTTTAAGAAATTGCCCCTGCCACCCCTAACCTTCAGCAACAACCACCCCGATCAGTCAGCAGCCATCAACATTGAGGTAAGACCTTCCACCAGCAAAAACATTATGACTCATTTGGAGGCTCAGATGATTACTGGCAATTTTTAGCAATATAGTATTTTTAGTGAAAGTATGTACATTTTTTGAAATATACTATTGCACAATTAATAGACACAGTACACTATAAACACAACTTTTATATGCACTAGGAAACCAAAAAAAAATTGTGTGACTCACTTTATTGTGATATTCATTTTACTGTGGTGGTCTGGAACCAAACCCACAATATCCCTGAGATATGTGTATATAAGCAAAGGCAGTCAGAAGATACCGGAAGGACATACTCAGAGTGCTAAAAGAAAATAACTGTCTATTAAGAATTCTATATGCAGCAAAAATATACTCCAAAAATAAAACTGAAATAAAAATATTTCCAGAAAAAAATTGAGAATATTCATTGCTAGTAGATTAGAGCTCAAAGAAGTCTTTCAGGTTGAAGATAAATAGCAACAGACGGTAACTTGGATGTATGGAAATGAAAAAAGCACACCAAAAATGGTAAAAATGCAGGTGAATGCAAAAGATATCCAGATAGATAGACAATAAACAAATATACATATATATGCATACATTAAACATAAATATATGAACACGAAACAATGAAAGCACAAAGAAGTGGGGGAAATTACACAGTACTGGTGCCAAGTTCCAGTATTTTACAGGAAGTAAGGTAGTATTAACTTGAACTAGATTGTGATAAGTTAAAGATGTATATATATATTTTTTTATTTCAGGGTATTATGAAGGTACAAACATTTTGGTTACATTTTATGTCTTTGCCTCACCCAAGCGAGAGTTAGAGGCATGCCCTTCCCCTCTACAATGCTCCCTGTGTCCTTTAGTTGCGGCTTTACCCCCCACCCCCGCATCCCCTAATCCCTGGAGAATATTACTGCCATGTGAACATGATAGTGTTAATCAGTTAGTGCCAATTTGATGGCAAATACAAGTGGAGTCCATTCTTCTGATCTTGTGATACCTCACTTCAGATAACGGGCTCAAGTTCAATCCAGGAAAATATAAGAGGTGCTAGATCACTGTCGTTTCTTATAATTGAGTAATATTCCATTGTATACATATACCAAATTTTGATAATCCACTCAT
>CAUYSK010042092.1:0-41732 GCA_963575035.1 Avahi laniger | reverse complement strand
GGAAATAGCAGAAGATGTAAACAGGTGGAAAACCATACCATGCTCGTGGATTGGCAGAATCAACATTGTTAAAATGGCTATACTACCCAAAGTGATCTACAGATTCAATGCAATCCCTAATAAAATACCAACATCATTCTTCACAGATGTAGAAAAATTAATTTTACGCTTCGTATGGAACCAGAGAAAACTCCTCATAGCAAAAACAATTCTAGGCAATAAAAACAAAATGGGAGGTATCAATTTACCAGACTTCAAACTTTATTACAAAGCTGTAATAATCAAATCAGCTTGGTACTGGCACAAAAACAGAGCCATTGACCAGTGGAACAGAACTGAGAACCCAGATATAAAACCATCCTCATATAGCCTTCTAACCTTTGACATACGTCATTTTTTTTAACCATGATAGACAACCTATCATTCACATGACTACTGAATGTGTTTCAAGTTCTAAATTCCCAGTTTTCTTCCATTTGGCAATTTTAAAAATCCTTTTTCATGTATCAGTCCATTTCATTAGATTATATCTTTAGCAAAGGTATAAATATTTATTTTATTTTATGTTGTTTACTTATTCACTAACTTAAACAACTAATATGCACCATGACTTTAATATGTCTTTAAAGTTATGAAAGACACCATAGGAAACTAAGTCTAAACTACACATGTAACAGTTAATTCTCAGGCAACAGCATGTATGGGGTTCTGTGAGCAATGAGCTGCAAAATCTGTATCTCCATTGATCACCATATTTGATTAAGCTAACCTGGCTGGTGAAGGTACATTTTCTGTGTATTTGCTCAATAACCTTGGTAGAATATAGTGATTATTCCAGATTATCTAGGCTTCAGTCAACCACATAGAAAGAGTTGAACTCAATTGATAGAACCTCAACTTGATCTCAATGAAACAGGACAGGATGTACATAAATGACAAGGTAGCTAGAAATAAGAAGTTATACCTGGATGTCCCCTGCCAGATTAAGAATTTAGATGTGGTCCCTATTCTCTGAAGATACCTTCCCCACCCTGCCTTCAACACATATGTTTTCAGTCTTCATGTTCTTGGGCAGCTAACCCCTTGACCATGTTCACTTCTGCTTTCTTTTCACCAAGGCAGACATCTGGAATATTTTAAGCATGACATTTTAAATGAACATGTTCTCTGAAATCTACCCTAAGCATCAAAATATATTTATGTGGAGGTAAGGATGTTTTTAGTCATTTCTTATTAGACAACAATGGTGTGTTGATATAGAAAAAAGATGGGCTGTAATGTAGAATTGGGGATGGGCAGTTCTCCAGGAAGAAAACTACCAGCCATGCAATTTCCTTCCTAGAGACCCTAGGGTTTAACATATGGGGGAAAGTGAACCATCTATCTACTTCTGTTGTTCATAGGAGTAGAGGTGAAAAATCCTTTTAGGGCTACTCTAGATCGAAATAGTGATGGAAAAAGATTACTCCATTTTTCTCAAGATATTTAAAAGTACCACGAACAGAATGAAATCAAACAAGCTTATTCTTCATATATTGAATCCATAAAGAAAGATAGCCAAAAATATAGCAACTCATTCTATTAAATATTACAATTGTACACTATTGTAATAACAGCATATTTTGGATGAAGTAGAGCTTCCAGTTAGAAAGATAACCAAACTCTATCCAATTTTGCTCATCCTGAATTCCAATTTGTTCTGCAAACTGGAACCAGAAAGATGTTTTGAAATGGAAGTGTTCTGGCCTCATCATTCATAAAACACTTTTATAAAAATTTCCAAATGCTTATAATAGCAGATTATATGTGATCAGACTTCTACCTACCACTCTATCTTCCACTTGCCTTGACACAAATGTGCACACTACACACACATTCATATATACTTGAGCTCTGCTGGCCTTTAAATAAAAGTCTAGAATCACCATGTTTTCTCTTACCACAGAGCATTTCTGTAAGATAGCTTCTTCCACAAAGAACTCCTCACATCTCCCTTCACCCAGTGAACTAATTCTGAACATGTTAAGTCAATCTTCACCTTCTCTAGAAGGCTTTACTCACGCCCCTCAGACTAGAGCAGATCTTTCTTTTACATACTCTCAAGGTATTTCACACTCTTTTTTATAGGACTTGTTTCCATGCATATTTTCCATTTAAGCATATGATTATTTAACTATTCTCTTGGAGATTACTAGATTTTAACTCACATAAGGGCAGGATCATTTATGATTTTTGTCTGGCACTCAAAACAAAAGTGTTGATTGAACGAATTGAACAATCAGAAAAACAAGAGTGATTCCCAGATCAAACATAATTAGGGAACATACAGCTTGTGTCCTAGGTTCACCTTGCTATTGATTTTACATTTGTTGAGTCTGAAACATGGACTCTGATCTCATTTATTTGATCCCAAACCCCATGAGAAATGTAGGAGAGAGATTGTTAACTCTTTCTTCTGCATGATAAAGGAGCTGAGGGCAGGAGAAAATCATGTTTGCCAGCTTCTTCAACAAAGTAAGCCAGGTAGATGTAGAAATACAACTTAGATCTGAATCCTTCCCAAGTTCCTTTCTTCAGTGCCATTTTTGGAACTTAGCTACTATTTTCTTACCTTTTTCTCCATTGTCTCCAACAAACACATACACACACATACACATACACCATTTCTCTTAGAACTCCTAAAATGTGGTTATTAGTCATTAGGAAAACATGGTAAAGAACAGGAAGTGTGGCCATGCAAGGTAGTCACGAACAATATGGACTTCAGAATCATAAGCCTTGAGGTGGCTCTTGGCTCTAACCTTTACTGGCTGTTTGATGTTTCATAAATTAACTTCTATAAACTTGAGTTTTCTTCAATTTTATTTTATTTTATTTTTTTATTTTTTTTTATTTTTTGAGACAGAGTCTCACTCTCTTGCCTGGGGTGAGTGCCGTGGCGTCAGCCTAGCTCACAGCAACCTCAAACTCCTGGACTCAAGCAATCCTACTGTCTCAGCCTCCCAAGTAGCTGGGACTACAGGCATGTGCCACCATGCCCAGCTCATTTTTTTTTCTATATATATTTTTTTTAGCTGTCCAATTAATTTCTTTCTATTTTTGGTAGAGATGGGGTCTCGCTCTTGCTCAGGCTGGTCTCGAACTCCTGAGCTCAGAACAATCCGCCCACCTCGGCCTCCCAGAGTGCTAGGATTACAGGCGTGAGCCACTGCGCCCGGCCTAAGATGAAAATTTTTAAAAAGATATTGCTAATAATCAATAGATTATTTTAAATGGAGGCCACATAAATACTGCAGGCCATAAAATCTGATATTATTCCGATGAGTCATTTTGTCAATATGTGTTACGTGCACAACATTGTGCAAAGTGCTCTTAGAGGCAAAGGAAATTTCTGACATGCTCAGCCGTTGGAAGACTTATAATCTAGTCTAGGAGACACGTCCTACATTCACAAAATAGAATAGGGTAGAATACAACAGGAAAAAATATCAAAGCCAATGGTCTAGACAAGCATTGTCTTGAAATAACCAGCAAGGACACAGGTGTGGCCAGAGGGGTTTCCCGGAACAGATAGCACCTGGCCTGGGCTTTGGAGGAAGGAAGAATTCAGAAGGGCTTTTCCAGCATGGCAACAGCACGTGGCGGTATATGTGTCACGTGTGGGCCAACGTGGAGGTTGGCAAACTTGAAATCAAGGGTAGGGAGTGCTATGGTGAACTCGAGAAGGTTTTCAAATCAGCGTTAAGGTATTTCCATTCCAAGGTGAAGGGAAGGCCACATCTCCCTCCAGGACCGCTTAGCTCGTCCCTGTGACATTTGTCTTGCTGACTCAGTCTCTCTGCAGGCCTGTTCCTGTCGTTTCCATGAGTCCCAGATGCCAAGAGCCTGATTCCTGCCATTAGGCACCTGCCTGCAGCTTCCGCCCCAGCGGGGGCTGCCCCACTCAGACCTCTGTCTCCAGGCCTCACGCACCCGCCTTGCCAATTATGCCACTTGCTTTCTCCCACCCACCGGGGAGGGACCTTGGCGATGACTTTGTGACGCCACCTCAAGTGCCAGCACCTTCAAGGGAGTTACTGGGATCCCTGTGGCTGGGATCCTTTATAAGACACTTGGAGAGGGTGATTTTAGGTCTGGAAACAAGACGTGAATGACAGTTTCAGCATTAACCCAGGAAGTAGTGGTGTTGGGGGTACTATTGTCAATATCTATTGGGACAGTGTAGGGTGGACTCATGCTGAGAGGACACAGGGATCAGGACTCAGCAATGACCACAGAGGCTGCGCGGGGCTGGACGCAGGCTCTACTACTGACTTGCAATGGGAGCTGAGGCCTTGGGCCTTGTATAATCTCTCTGGGCCTCAGCTTCCCCATCTGTTAAGTGGGGATATTAACACTTGCCCTTCCCCGTCCAGTTTAATAATCCGTATTTATTGAACACACATTATGTGCCATGCAATAAGGGCACCTTCCTCAGAGGGTCCTTGGTAGTAGAGTAGTCACAAAGGTTTAGGACGAATGCAACATATTAATCCGTGGAATGACGTAACAGTACCAAACGCCGGGCATCCTTGAACGGATCTATCTCATCACAGAGATTCCACCGTTCCATTCCTCTGGATTCAGTATTTAAATATGACTAAGACTTAGATCCTGCCCTCAGGGTGCTCACAGCCTCACGAGAAGGTGACACATATGCAGATAATTGCAAAACAAATGGTAAATGCTGCTTGAACCCAGGGAGCTCGGGGATTCGGAAGAGGTTCCCAGAGGAGGTGATGTCTGTGCTAAGGCTGTTGTGAGGGTAACAGCAGGGATCGACTCTAAGAGACAGTTGTTACCTAAAATAGCTGCCAGGGACGTGGATCCTTGGTCATTCACCCCCTGAGATCTGTCCTACTTTGCCAAACGTTTTCACTCGTTGCTTCTTTCGCATGTGGGTGAGTGGGGAGATGTCGGGACGCCTGGGTTCTTATCCCAGCTATGAGTCTTTTGCAACGTGCCCTGGGGCTCCAGCGCTCTGGACCACAGTGGCCTGTGTTGTATGAGAGGTGGAAGGGACATTTGTCACTGGATCCCTTTCTCCAGTTGGGAAATCTGCTACCTAAAGAACCTGGGTCGGAAGCAGCGTCCACATCTCACTAAAGAATGTGAAATATGCCTATTTCCTGCTCTTCTTTGCAGCTAGCGTGACTGGTGAACTATGTGCTCCCGGTCAAGTGCTCACTGGCTGGAGTATGAGTGCAAAGGAAGCAAAGACTGTGGTGAGTCCCCTTGCAGGTAACAGCTGCCACACACAGGGCCGAGCCTCTGCAGTGCAAGCTGCAAAGGCCGGTGTCGAGATAGAGGCGCCGGTTTTTTCACCTGACCTGTTCTATAGCCCAGTGTTGGCTTTCCTGCCTGGAGAATGTTCTCCAGCGTGCCCTCCATCCTTTGAATTTGCTCCTTTCCTGCTGAATTGAGCCTGGCCCAGTCTCTGTTCCTTTTTTTTTTTTTTTTTTGGAGAGAGTCTTGCTCTGTCACCCGGGCTATAGTGCAATGGTGGCATCATAGCTCACAGCAACCACAAACTCCTGGGCTCAAGCCACCCTCCTGCTTCAGCCTCCCAAATAGCTGGGACTATGGGTATGTGCCACCATGCCCAGCTAATTTTTCTATTTTTAGTAGAGACGGGGTCTCACTCTTGCTCAGGCTGGTCTCAAACTCCTGACCTCAAGCAATCCTCCCACCTCGGCCCCCCAGAGTGCTAGGATTACAGGCGTGAGCCACCGCGCCCGGCCCAGTTTATGTTCCTTGCAACTAAGCACCTTAATTGACACCAGGGCTTGCAGCAGATGCAAGTTTCCTTCTAGCTCCATGTCCTGCCGTTCTAGATTTTGTCTTCAGATTGGCTAGCGCAGTGCTGGGCCCTAAGTTATTGCTTCAGTGACAAAAGAGGCTGCAAGATCCCTGCCTTGGACTTCGCCTTTGCTGTGCCTTTCCTTGTCTTAGGCAGTGATCTGAGATGTGCGCACGGAGGTAGCAGGAGGCACACCAGCAAGAAGTGGAAATGCTACTCGGCCTGCACGGTGGCCTCTGCAGGGGATGCGGAGGATGCGGAAGCCAGGTTTACTGTCCCCAAAGAACTCTAGTTTCATTAAGGAGAAGAGACCAGCACATTTTACTCTTTCAGTGCTAAGCAATGTCAAAGAGATGTAAAGCCCGAGAGAAGGGAGAAATTGGTGAACAGACAGAAAAAAAGAGAAGGTGGGAGGTAGAGCGTGGAAGTTGGAGTAGGATTTGGATAAGCAGAAGGGAGTTCGGATTTGCTGGGAAACACGGCACCAGCTGGGGCCCAGAGCCAAGAACGAGTCAGAAACGTGTTTGCGTCGCAGGGCATTGGGTTCTCCCGGGGGAGGCCCGGAAACAGAGGGGGAGCCTTGTTCGCGAGGGCCTTGATCGCTCAGCAGACTGTGGGGAAGAGACCCTTCCGCAGTTTACTTACAGGTTCAGAAAACAAACAAACCGACTACAAAGAACATCACCAAGGAAATCACCAGACCCGGCTCAGAAGGGAATCATTCAGAGACCAAGGGAGGAGAATTCAAGAAGTGTTTTTGAGGACTTACCATGTGCCAGGCACTGTTCTAGGCACAGAGATACAGCACTAAACGCAATGTAGCCTGTTGTCATGGAGACTGTGTTCTGTGAGGACCAAACAGACCACACACACACACACACACACACACACACACGAACACACAAATACACATGCATATCCATCCACGTCCACGTCTCTATGTGGATACATCAGTATCAGGCGGTGACGTGTGTCTGGAGAGATGCAGCCGGGGAAGGATAGGCACGAGCGCCGATTTTAGGGGACTGCCTGTGTCACCTGAGCTCTAAGGGCAGCTCCTTGGAGGGATTCCAGATGTCCTTGTAAGGAGAGGGCTCACAGGAGCTAGAGGCAGAGCAGGAGCTGGGTGACTTCAGGGGCTCTGACCAATGTGCTGGCATGCTCCAGTCGCCCCCACCCCGGGGCTCTGCCTTCTCTCAATGTCATCATGCCCTTCCCCTCGTGTCCCTCCACCCCTGCATGCTGTGTGACTCTGCTCTGAGATGCATTTCAGTGGGATGCACACGGCTTCTGCTCCAGACTGCCTGGTTTCTTTCCCGACTCTAACTCACTAGCATGAGACTTTAGGCGAGTGGCTTGGCATCTCCATGCCTCAGTTTCATTATCTATAAAATGGGGGTGATCACAGTCCTAACTTCAAAGACAGTTATAAGGTTCATATGTATAAATACGTAAAGCTCACAGAATCACTAATGTATGAAAAGCATCTAGCACTGATGGTGGATATAAGTGATTTCATAGGCTTTGTTGGCTCCCTCTCAAGGTCTGATGGAGTCTTCCAGATGTTTGCCCGTCTCTGGCCAGAGTCCCTCCAGCATGAATGTTTGGAAGATACTCTCCTCTCCCTAAGGAATAAAAAAATGAATAAATGAACATAGACAGCCTCAGTTCTTCAAGCAAGTGGAGAAGTCCTCCTTTGTACCCATCTCCCTGGGGTTGTAGCTTCATGTGGTCTATAGACAGAGGAACCCACCCGAGGAGACTCTAGGGCGAGGGAGAATATAGGAAAATGGTCCTGTGCAAACGGACACTAGATATGAGCAGATTTAAAAATAAACAAGGTATGATCCCTGCCCTCTAGGAACTACAGTTCTGCTAAAAAGACAAGATGAAAAAAAGGTGAGTCACCCAATCACAGTGGGAGTTTAGAGAAGGAGAACTGGGACGAGGGGTGGAGTACCCTCGGGGGGAATCTTCACCGCAGATGGGACTCTATGAATGAGGCATTCGAACAGGAGGAAGGAGATCATTTCAGGAGGGAGGGCGGGCACCAAAGTAAGAATAAGCTAATTGTCTGGGAGCGGTGGCTCACGCCTGTAATCCCAGCACTCTAGGAGGCAGAGGTGGGAGGATCGCTTAAGGTCAGGAGTTCGATACCAGCCTGAGCAAGAGAGAGACTCAGTCTCTACTAAAAATAGAGAAAAAAATCACAGGGGTTGGTGGTGCACACCTGTAGTCATAGGTACTCAGGAGGCTGATGCACGAGGATGACTCAAGCCCAGGAGATTGCGGTTGCAGTGAGCTACGATGACACCACTGCATTCTAGCCGGAGCTACAGAGCAAGACTGTCTCAAGAAGAAAAAAAAAAAAAGCATGAGAATTATCTATTTATCCAAGGAGACAGCCAGGGAAGCAACGTGACCTCCCGAGGAGGTCTCAAGCCAAAGGAAGTTGCATGAGTTCTGTTCATCCTCAGGCTTTTGTCTTAGTTTGGTGTAGATCAGAAGTCTGGGTCTACAGGAGACTAGAGAACTCTTAACGATCTTCAGATTATAAGCAGAGTGTGAAGGGCAGGTTTAAATAACTCTTATCAAGGCAGTATTTTTTAAAATTGATATTATCTCTTCTATTCTTCACAATGTCACTGAAGTTGGTTTTTCTGCCCATATTTTACACATGGCATCAGAAGGTCTAAGGATTTACCCACAAACTCCTGGTTTCTTCCTTTCCCTCTCTCCTGTGTCACCAGCCCGAATTGTCTGAATATGATCACGGGCTGCAGAACCGGTAGCCAAAACCCTCTTTGCTGCACTAATGCAATTGCATGTCCCCAGGGCGGGTTCTAGGAAATCAGATGGGCTGGCATTGGCCCTCTGGCTCAGGCAGTGGGGAAAGGCAGGGAAAGTGCTGGTTATATTTAGTGTCGGGGGTTTTGTGGGAGGAGCTGGGGGCTTGGCAGAATTTCCTCGCAGCTTGGAGGCCCCTGGAGGCCCCGGGCACTGCCTGCCCAATTCCCAGAGTTCAGGCACAGATGGGGCCGGCAGCCCTTGAATTGTGTGTGTGTGTGGGGGGGGGGCGGGGTTCTCACTTCGGTGAGTGTAGGGGGAGCGATCTCTCGAGGCCTCTGCCCAGCTGGCCACCTCCTGCCTGGGACTGTTCGGTGTAGAGGAGGGAGGGAGAAAGACCAGATGGGCCACTGCCTTTGGGCCTCAAGGTGCAAATTCTGTCCCGATCTCAGGCATATTGGGTAGCGGGGGAGAGACACCTCTTTATTAGGCAGCTGTTTGCTTAGCGATTAACCTCGGGGGTTTGGAGGGCATTAAAGATTAATGCCAGAGTGTGACAGCTGCCTATGCTATGCTGCTGAGATCTTTGTCGGGGTGGGGAAGAGTCCTCGGAAGCAGGCTGGCCTGGGATGCGACGCCCCCGGACACCACAGGTGGCATTTCCGCTGTAGGTGAGGGGGCCATTCGGAAGGGAAGACAGTGGCCCAGAGAGGATGAAGTCGGCACGTCCCCGGACTCTGCGTGTTCCGGGCCAGGGCTCCAGGGGAGCACGCCACAGCAAACGGCCAAGAGAAACCACTCAGGCTCAGCTGGCAGGAGTGTCCTTGGCCCGCTCCCGAGGCCACTCCCGGCAGCCTTTGCTCTCCGAGGCAGCCATTCCCACACACAGAGGCTGCTCTATGCCTCCCGAAGGTGCTTGGGGCAGGAAAAAGAGAGCGGAACAGTCCCCTTGGCCAACAGGGCTGTCGTTTGTGTTGGTGTGAAGCCTCAGACACCAAATGTGACGGAGTGCCAGGCTGCAAAGGCAGCAGCTCCCCGTGTCACCAAATCAGGGACAGCCCGGAACCTTCCGTGGCCACAGCCATGAGGGAAGCGAAGGGAAACGGTGAGAGGGAGGGCGAGGGGAGGGGTCAGTTGTAGGGAGGAAAGAGCAGCAGTCACACCGCTACCTGCACTTGGGGGTCTTGTTCTCCCAGACACTAGCGAGCAACTGTAGGCAAGTAGCTAACATCGCAGGGACAACGGCAGGAACACTACCCACCTCCAGGGGGCAATTTGAGGATGAAATGACTTAATATTGGTAAATGTGCTGTCCAAATCAACAGGTATGATCAGACGTTGCTTTTGCTGTTGGGTTGGTTTTGTTACGTGATCAGAACAAGATTGGGCCCTTTGTGAGCTCCTTAGGCTGGGAGAGGGTTGAGCAGCACACACGGTAGAGGGGGTGGAATTCTAGCCTGGAATAAACAAGAAGGGAACCAGAGACACCCTCCTTTCCAAGTACCAGAGCCCCCTGGTCCAGTAGGTAGAGAGATTATGGGATGGACAGCAGTGTCATCAGCCAGTCCCAACCTCTGGGGACTTCAGGGTGAATTATTTCAAGGGATTTTTTCAAATGGTTGGGCACGGGAAGCATTCTGGGTAGAGCGAATAGATCGTGTTTCTCCGTGAGACTATTTTTGTATTTTTCAAGTGTACGTAGAAACTGTTGCGATTGCTAAAACGTGAATTCGTTTAAAAGCATCACGGTGGCTTTTTGGTTGGAAGAATTTTCTTAAACAAAGGCTACTTGGTGGGGATGCTGGGTGATTTGTTAACTCTAGAAGATGGGCAGGGACTACTTTTGCAGGCTAGGGTTTCTTCATGGAGACAAGACAGGTTGCGTTTGAGTAGAGAGGGGGTGAGGGAGCAGGAGCGTGGGCAGGTGGGGGTGGAGCTGAGCTGGTGGGGGCCACACACAGGAACAGCCTGGACTCTGCAGTCAGCTTCCCATCGCAGTTCTGCCCCTTCTGTTGGTCTTGGGTGGCAAACACGCCCTTCGTAATCTTTAGCCTTCATGGAGTTCATGAGGATCAAATGAAATATTATTTTAAAGCCACAGTAAGTTCTTGAAAATGTGAGTTGAGTAATTGAAAAGATGGCCTCCTCTCTCGGACAGGGTATTTTCCTTCTTGTATTTGCTCTAGTCCCGCTGTTCCCTACTTAAGGAGCTCAGAGAAGTGGGTCTAAACTTAGAAGGTTTAATTAGGAAGCAAGACAACCTATTATTTTTATTTTCCCTCTAGGAAGTGGGGAAGCTGAGGAGCTCCGATTTCTCAGCCATCGTTGCTCCCTCCTTGAAGGAGGGCACTGTGGGGTTGCCAGTGGATGTTCTGGCCCTGTCTCGGTTGGTCGGTGGAGGGTTCGATGCCTGGGTTAAACATCCCTTCCATCGTGAGCAGCTCTCGAGCCTGCCAGTTCCGAAGGATTACCAGAGAGTCCATTCGCTGTGCTCTGGGACCACCGTTCATCTCTGGATGGAGTAGGTGCTCATGATATAAGGCTGGATAAGTGAATGAATGAATGAATGAATGACTAATTCAAGCCCTCTCTTTCCCATGCCCTCTCACTCCTGGACAGCTGCTAGGGACTTTGGAATGATCTCTGGTCTCTTTCACCTCCTCTCGCCTGCATCATCACCGAGGCCCACCTGAGATTCCAGTTTGGGGTCACAGTCGGGACCCCCAGTTTCTTTCTCAGAGTTAGGCAGGCCACAGAGGCAGGGTGTTTGGGAGCAGCGCTGTTCATTGTGCGTCTGATCCTACAGCCTGAATCCCAACCTTGTTCCCGGATGGCAGGAGAGGCAGGGGGGCTTTTTTTACTGAGGCAGTGAGCAGTGTGAGGGGGCCTCGCTGGCGGGATGTCTGCCACTCCCCCTCCGCCTCTGACCAGACCGAGTGCAGTTAAAAAAAAAGTGTGTTAAGCCAATTCACATCACTAACCTTAAGGTGTTAATAACTTGGAGTTAGACCTCCCAGGGAACATTTGCATCTTAATAGAGTACACTAGGGCCATTCTCTCTTGGAGATTTGGATATGGTCCCCAAACTACAATTAGCCCTTTGGCCTCCATCTCTCTCTCTCTCTCTCAATCTGCTCAGATTCTTCAAGCTATAAATTTAAAAAAGTTGGACTAGATAAAACAGCTAATATAACAGAGTGTGGACTACCCCACATATTCTTTATAACGATTTTGTGAGAAAGGTGCTATTAATGGCACCATTTTACAGATGAGAAAACTGAGGCCCAGAGAAGTACCTTACCTGAGGCCAATTGCTACCAAGGAGCAGGACCAGGATTCAAAGCCAGGCAGTATGATGCCAGCATCTACCCTGCTCACAACATTCATTCTCTCGCTCTCATATTTCCCCAAAATAAAACAATCCCATGTAATCACAAGGAAGAGCTGGGGGTGGAGTGAGGGCTCAGGGACAGTTTGTCATTGTCATGCCTCTCCTTCTCCTCTCCCTTTTCCTTTTTCTTTCTCCCACCCCCAGGCCACAAGTGAGAGTTGGATCATTTGCTAGATACAGGGGTGGTGTTTATAGTTCGGTGAAAAGCAACCTTTTGGCTGGCAGAGGTCTCTCACACCTTCTTTAAAGAATCAGGTAACATCTTGCACATCTGTGCATTTGACAGCAGCAGTTTCCAATTTACAGGTGATAGCGGGGTTCATGAAAACAAAGATCTTCCTGCAAATCATGTAGATAGAAACCGAATAATGAACTGCATGAAACTGCAGTAACCAAATCACAATTAGATATTAGATGTGCAAACGATACGAAACTGAAAAGTGTGCCCAACAGAGGTGACTGCCCTCCCTTCCTTTCCCTCCCCTCCCCCCCCAACAGGGGCCTGGGTTGGGGAATGGGAATCCTGCCCTCCTGGGTTCAGGATGATACCGGATGCTCGGAGGTGTGGGTGGGGGCCACGGACCTGCGTGGAACTTGGCAGGGATGGGGGAAGGGAATGAGAGCGAGAACAAAGCCAATTTCCTGGATGATCTGTGGTCGGTTCCTTGGGAAGCTGTTTCCATGGAGTTCAGGAGGCGGCAGGGAGCATCGATTCAAACTCAGAAGCCAGGAGTTGCCGAGGACAGACACAAAGAAACCCCGTGGTCTGAAGACCTGCAAGAGAACACACAGTTCAACAGGAATGAAAAGGAAAAGGAATATAAAAGGCATCTCCTCTGTGTAGATCTCTTAAGACAAAAGTGCCGACAGTTCTAGATCCTTCCAGGGTGCCAGGCAGTGCTCTAAGTGCTAATGCCACCAAAGTCCTGCAGCTAGGAGCTGTTATTATCCCTGCTTCAGGGAGGACCGAGAGCTCGTAGGCTAAGACGCTCACTGTCAGAGCTGGGGCCTGAAGCAGGCGGGTGGCTTCATGGCCTTGCTCAGAGGCCTGACGGTGTTGCAGAGGAAAGAATAGTAGGTGTAGAGGGGTTGTCTTCAGTTAGGATGCCCGAGTCCAGCCCCCAGGACTTCAAGCTGGATCATCTTGTCCTTAGTCTAATCTCAGAGGAGCAGGTGCCACTGGGGATAGGGCGAGAGCCGGACCTGGGGTGCCGATGCTGTGTGCGGAGACTTTCATCCACTCCACCTGACTGCTGCCTCTCCCCACTCACCCCTGCTTCCTGCGGCCTGGGAGACTCTCCGGGATCTACAGGAAAATTTCCCATCTGTTTGGTGTTCCTGTCAACAGGCGTTCGGTTGTAAGATCCCGCCACCTGATAAATCAGTTGCTGTCTCTCCAGCAGCACTTTTAAAAACAGATTTATTGAGTTGTAATCCACATACAATAAACTGCACGGTGTTGAAAGTGTATTCTTCCATGAGTTTTGACTCGTGCACACACCCGTGCAAACCACCATCATGATCAGGACGGAGACCACGTCCATCGCTGCCGAAGCTCCTCCCGAAGCTCGGTGGCCCCTGGACCCATTTCTTCTGCATCTCTTCCCCAGGCAAGCTCCCACCTGCTTTCTATCCCTTTGGACTTTTTGGCACTTTCTAGAATGTATGTAGATGGAATCACACACTATGTACTTTTTTGGTCAGCTTCTCTCACTCAGCATATTACTTTGACAATTGAAGCATTTTAGTTTTAGGAAATAATTTCCTATTTAAATTTAAAAGCAAACAATTTATTCACTTGATTGCTAGGAAGTTTCGCATCTCCATTACAGTACTGGCTGTGTTTCCCTACCGTGACTGATACTGGCCAAGAATGCTGTATTAGCTTGAGATTCACCCGTGTTGTGAGTGTTCACATAGCTCACCTTGTTATTGCTAAGGAATGTTCCACTGTAAGATGTACCCCCTAGTCAGGTGCCCTGGGCCCTACCTGGCCATGCCTAGAGATGGCCACCAGCACATATCTGCAGGGCCCTGATGAGCTCATTCTCACCAGGAACTGTTCATTACCGGGGGGAAAACAGAGCCTAAGTTCCTGGTTCACCATCACAGAAGTCAAATGTCAGAGCCAGAAGGACCCTAGAGACTAACCAGTCCCTGTTTGGGACTGAATTCTCTTCCCCTAAATTTATATACTGAAGTTCTAGCCCCTAATACTTCAGAATATGACTGTATTCCGAGATCAGGCCTTTAATGAAGTAAAGTTAAAATGAGGTCATTAGGGCAGGTCCTAACCCCACAGGACTGGTGTCCTTCTAAGGAGGGGAGATAAGGGCATAGATACACACGGGAGGGAGGACCATGTGAGGACAGAGGGAGAAGACAGCCGTCCACAAGCCAAGGAACAGAGGCCTTGGAAGGAACGAATCCTGCTGATATCTCAATCTTGAACTTCCAGCCTCCAGAATTGTGAGCAAATACATTTCTGTTGTTAAAGTGCCTGAAGTCAGAGCCAGAAAAGCTCAGTTCTAGTCCGGACTCTGTCTTTATCAGTTGTGTGGCCTCTACTTTCAATCAGGCGTCTGTAAAATGGGCGTGAAGATGCCCGCCCAGTCTTCCCCACCGGTGGCCATGAGACCTGAAGGAGATGATGCAGGCAAAGCACCAAGTGGAAAAAATGATTATGGGGAGGAAGGGGCAGCCGCTTGGATGCCGTCCAAGACACAGGGCTCCAGGTCTGCACTTGCCCTCAGAGCAGGTGTTTGCCATCTGGCTTCTGCGATACCTGCTGTTCCGTGCGTGCTAATGACACAGGCCTGTGCAGCCCTCCTCTGCAATTACCCTTGGCAGATCTGGATGCAGGAGTTCTGGCACCAGAGACCGTGCTGGCTCTTGTGGCACTTTAAGTACATGGCATGTGTCAAGCCTGCCACTGAGATGCCCCTGATGTGCCAAGTGGACCTTCACTCTCCCCTTGTGACGGTTGATCTGAGGTCTCAACTTTGCTAGGCCACGGGACCTAGATATTTGGTCAAACACCAGACTGGATGTTTGTGGGAAAGTAGTTTTTATTAATAGTTGAGATCAACATTGAAATCAGCAGACTTCGAGAGAAGCAGATCACTGTCCACAGTGTGGTTGGCCTTGTCTGGTCAGTTGACGGCCTTAAAAGAAAACAGACCGAGGTCCCCCAAGGCAGAGGGAATTCTGCCTGCAGGCTGCTTTTGGACTTGAGCTGCAACATCGACTCTTCCCTGGGTCTCCAGCCTGCCCTGCAAAATTCAGACTTTCCAGTCCCACAATTGCGTGAGCCAATTCCTTAAAATAAATCTCTCTTTCTCTCTGTCTCTTCACATATATAATACACAGGTCCTGCTGGTTCTGTTTCTCTGGAGAACTCTAATACACCCCTTGCATTAGTCAGCTCAAGGTGCTACAACAAAATATCAAAGGTTAGGCGGCTTAAACAACAGATGTTTATTGCTCTTGGTTCTAGAGACTGGGAAGTCCAAGAGCAAGGTGCCTCCAGATTTGGTTCCTGGGGAGGGCTCTCATCCTGGTTTGCAGATGGCCACCTTCTTGCTGTGTCCTTGCATGATGGAGAGAGAGAGAGAGAGAGAGAGAGTGCTTTGGTCTTTCTTTCTTTTCTCTTAAGGACACTAATCTTATCATGGCAACTCCACCCTCATGACTTCATCTAATCCTAATCACCTCCCAAAGGCTCACCTCCAAATACCATCACATTGAGGGTAAGTGCTTCAGCATATGAATTTTGGGGAAATGCAAGCATTCAGTTATATGAATAATACCCCTTATCCCCATCTTAAGATAACTCACATTTATTGAGTACTTATTATGATTATTAGATATTGCTCTAAGTACTTCATATGTATTAACCCACTTAATTTTCATGGCAACTAGGTAAAGTATTATTTGTCCCTATTTTGATAACACTGAAGCACAGAAAGGTTAGGGAGTTTGTTCAAAGTCACACAGCCGGTGAGTGCCCTGGAGGCTGCTTTCTTGACCTCTGTGCTGTGTTGCCTCTCGGGTGCAAACTCACACACTTGAACGTACCTGAACATAAAGTGAGGGCTCACACCTTTCCAAAGAGCAGAGACAGTGCAGCTTTCCAGGGAGTGTATCAGTTCTCTCTGCCATGGGAGGGACACACAGACATCTGGGAATGGTCCCCCGTGATGTTATTCTGGCTCAAGGTCTATCAGCTGAGATCTGGATTGCTCCTGTCCTGCTCCTGCTTCTGCTCTGGGTCACGACGGCTGGGATGGTGTCTTGCACGGGCACTGGCACTCAGGGGCCGCGGAGGGGCCAGTAGGTAAATGGCCTGACTGACACCGCACAAGCAAGCCTAAGCCAGGCCTCCCGCCCAGGCTGCTGGCGTGGAGAAGGCAGGCCCTTTGCACAATCTAAACGAAATTAGGCGCTTCTGGCTCAAGCCCGAGTTCACACATTTGCCTGCCCTTCCTCCCAAATCCCTCTGAAATGACAGCAAAGATATAAAAAAGGAAATCAATCCATAACTGTGCTGAGAACAGCAGGGGTGGCCCTCTGTGCCCAGAGATTTTGGTAAGTTTCTGAAAGACAGAAGTAGAAGGGAACATATGGAAGAACAAGCTACCGCTTAGAACGTGTTCTGGAAAGTGCTGCAGGGGACGTGGGAGCAGATTACCCACAAATACTGCCTGAAAAATATTTATACCATGTGCAGCATTACTTTTATGATGATAATGATAAATATAAGAAATAATATATTTCGTCGCTTTCAATCTGCTGGGAATAGTCTCCCTGACATTGAGACGTTCTTTCTCAAGATGTCTTAGTCAAGACCTAGGCTGCCGCTGTCATGCTCCCTGAAGGCAGGCTCTTTCAGTCTGGGGGTCACATGCAAATGTTGTTGCTTCTGTGGGCATTTTTCTGGGACCTTGGGTCTGGCCACATCTTTGGCCAGATGTACAAAAGTCTTCATGACCCAAGATTGTCATTTACTAGTAGAGTTTTACGATGACTTTTCCAATTTCCCATAGCTGGGTAGTTGGTGGCTGAGTGGTTCCTCTTAGCTCTGAGTCATCAGTACTTTCTAGCCCCACCACCAAAATTGTCCTTTTCAGACGACATCTATGTATGTCATCCCATTTTAGTCTCATGAGAGCCCAAGGAGAGGGACAGAACACATATCATCCGCCTTCCTCGAGAAACAAGAATCTCACACACAGCGAGGTTACAAGTTTATCCAAAGTCACGTGGCAAGGCCGCGGTAGAGCCGCCATGGGCCCCAGGTGTCAAGGTTCCAGGTCGGGGCTCACTTCCTCAGTATTCTTACACACAAAAGGGGCACATCCGTTCTCTTAATGAGCAAAGCGGCCAACGGTAGCAGTGTGTTGAGACTCCTCTAAAAATCTGGTCTGGGAACCCAGGATCTGACCTCAGAATATTAGTAAATTCTCCCCAGATGCCAAATCACTCCCATGTGTCTTGCCTCAAATAAGAACTATCATTACGAAGGGAGCGGCAGAGGCAAAGGATGGTTCCAGTTCCTTTTTTTGTTCCCTATGGCAACCCCCAGCATTTTCTGTCTCCAAGTGCCCAGCCAGGGCCGACCTTCCCCTCCTCTCTGGGAGGCAATGCGTCCCACTGAGCCCTTTCCTCGGCTTTAATCGATGCCATTGGGTCGTCCTTAATTACTGCCCACGGTTTCCCAGAGCCGCTGGACCCAACCAGCAGGCCTTCAGCATCTAAGTTGTTCACATGGTGGCCTGAGCCGCTCCCCCACCCTCGGTCCCTTCTTGTCTCAGAGCTGCGTGGTGCCAGAGAGATCTGCCCAACATCTGTACTCGGACCTGCGGAGGCTGCTGCTGCACATCTGTCAGCTATCCCCGGCCGGAGACCGCAGCAATCGGCTGGAATGGGCTTAATTGCTTGTTCCTTGTCTTAATCTGTAGGCACAGCTAACGATCTGGCTTGGGGAGGTTCCCAGCTAATTGGCTAGCAGCTGGCTTCTGCAGAGACAACTGTCTTTTGTGGTTATCCAGTTCCTGGCCTAGGTGGACATTTTCAAAGTCTTACTGAGCCTTAAATTGTTCATAGGCACTTGGCGGGAGTCAGGGAGGGATTGTCTGAAGTGTCATTTGCATCGTAAGTTCTCATTGAAGGCAGCTTGGTGCTGGAGGAAGGGCTCACGCTCTGGATTCAGACAGACCTCGGCTCGTCGGGGAGATGACATAAGTTAATGCAGTGTCCCCGTTATCCGAGGGGATACGTTCCAAGATCCCTAGAGGATGCCTGAAACCATGGGTCGTTCTGAACCCTACGTATACTATGTTTTTTACTACACATTCACACCTGCAAAAAAGTTTAATTTATAAATTAGGCACAGTAAGAGATCAACAACTAATAATAAAATAAAATAATAATAATACTGTACTGAAATTTATGTGAATATGCTCTCTCTTTCTTGCAAATTCAATATGACTGGTGTCTTTAAAAGAAGAAGAAAGGACGTACAGAACTTCAGAGAGAAAGACACATGGGGACAGTGTCATGCGGAGGTGGAGGCTGAGAGTTGTGCCTATAGCCAGGGGACAGACACCAAGGATTGCCAGCAGCCACCAGAGCTGGAAGAGGCAATGACATGCCACCTCCCAGAGGCTTTGGGTAGAACAAGGCCTTCCTGACACCTTGATATTTGGACTTCTGGCCTCCAAGAACAGAAATAAGAGAATAAATTCTTACTATTCTAAGTCACCCAGTTTTTGGTACTCTGTTTTGGTAGCCACAGGAAACTAACACAGACCCTAAAGGGTCTCCCAGCTCTAATATTCTTGACTTGTTGGGGCCCAGAAAGCCCTGTCTCCTCACTGGACAATGTCCACCTGCTTTCCCCATCTCGACCTCTGAAGGTGCCTTAGACCTGGCCTGTCCGATGAAAAGTGTGGAGGGACAGGAAAGAAAGGAACCAGGTTGAAGACACGGTGGAGTGGGACAAGCAGAGGTCAAAGTGACAGAAGCAGCACTTTCCAGAATCTGGACAAGTGGGAGGGAATGAAAGAGCCCACGGCTGGGGGAGAGGGCCTGGTTCCTTTGGGGATCACTCTAAGAGGCCATGGTCACGAGGGAAAATGCCTTAAGCGAATCAGTGAAGCAGAGATCGAGATCCAGGGACCTCATGGTTTGGAGCGGACTTAGGTTTTGCCATTGAATTGGTTCTGAGGATTTGGAGTACTTTGACCTTTATTGGGCAGTGAACTTATAGAGGCTCCTTTTAGCAAAAAGTTTAATAGGCAATTGTCTCTGGAAGGTGAGAAAGGAACTAACGTTTCCCCCCCTAAATATGCTGAGCATTGTGCTGGAAATTTTTACAACTTTTTTTTTCATTTACTCTTGAGAGTAACTCTAGTTTGCAGGTGAGACTCAGAGCTGTGAATTAGCTCAAGGTCAGATGGCTGGTCGGATCCATCCAGGGGGGACACTAAAGTCTGTTTGACTCCAGAGACCAGGCTCTTGGCATTCAGTGTGGCTGATTCCCTAGTTTGTGTCCCTATCCCTCCTTTCCTCTTTCCCCAAACTCTTATCCACCCACGTAGAGGGAGCATGCTACCATTCTTACCAGCAGAGAAAAACTCCAAGACTCCAAAATGCTCAAAATATGAAGGAACTTCTTACTTACCTTTTCCTTTTAGGAATGAAGAAACCCTTTTCCTGCCTCAGTTTCCCCAAGGAGAGCTATCTTTTTAATCCTTTAAATCTGTTACATCTCTGAAGTGGCGGACTCTCCAAAGACACAGAGAGGAAATGACCACACGAGATCACACAGCCGGTGAGGCTGGGCTTGAACAGAGAGGTCCAGCCCCATTCAGCCCCCTGGAACACACAAGCTCTGGTGAAACATCATGACTCAAGAAGAGCCAGTGGAAAAGCCCTTTCTTCTGCATCCTTGACATTTCTAGGAACCAGATGAAATTCTTCCAAGTCCTTTCCTTTGATGGAAAATGAAGAAAGAGGGACAGAATCACCTTTGCCTACACGGTCTAGAAAAGCATACAGAAGGCAGTGCCTGGACCTGGAGCCCACCAAGGTCTGGAGCTCATCCGCTCACTTGCTCACAAACTCTGATGATCCAACATCACTGATGACCAGAAACATCCATCACTGGTAAGCTGGGCGCAGATGGCTCATGATTTTCTTTTTTCAGAGACCATTTTCCAATTTCATTTTTTACCATGTTTTTGAGATATTACTTATATGCAATAAATGGCACATATGCAAGTGTACCATTTAATGAGTTTTGACTTATCTATATACCCATAAAACAGTCCCCACAAGTAGGACACCAAACAGTTCCACCACCCATCCCCAAAGATGTCCTCGGGTCCCTTTATAATCTTTCTCTCCCTTTACTATCCTGCCCCCAGGCCACCACTGTTCTTCTTTCTGTCACTGTAGATTAGTTTGCATGACTTAGAGTTTTATATAAGTGAATTGTACTGTACTCTTTCTTTGTCTGGCTTATTTCATTCAGCCTAGTGATTTTGAGATGCATTCATGGTGTTGTCTGCATGGACAGAGTATTCTCTTTTTATCACAGAGTAGCATTCCCTTGAATGGATATACCGCAGTTTGTTTATACATCTGTCTACTGATGGACTTTTGGGTGGTTTTCAGTTTGACCATAGTTTTTAACACACCACTCTAATACGTCTTGCCTTTGGTACCCAGGTATGGTTAAGTGGCCCCAACCAGACCGAGCGTTCTGATTCACTTCCTTCCCTGGATACCAGAACATGACTTTCCATGTCCCAGAGAGCCTGAATTTGAAGAGTTTCCTGGTTCCACCTAGAAACCTGGTAATCAAATCTCTCTGTGTGTAAATAAACACAATCCTATGCAAGAAGATTAAGATAGAATAATACTAGACAGAATTCCACCAGGCTGGACTAAAACAAAAGGATCAAGCAATCGAATTCCTAAATGATTTTCAAATTTACTTCCAAAGATAGAAATTGAAAAGCCAGCCAAAAAAACAAAACAAAACAAAACAAAACAACAATAACAAAAGAAAAACACCTCCCCCCAAAAAATCATTATTTCCCAAATCCTGTTTTATAGAACACTTGGTCCTCAGGATGATAATAGCTGTTTTGCAAATAAAAACAAAAACAAAACTCTAGCTTTTTTGATTACTTAAATTTTAGAAACACCAAGTTAAACAAAATTAAGTAAACTTAAGCGTCTTTATTACAGGACTTCTCAGAGACTTTAATACATTAATGATATTCACTACAAATTCCAAAGGGGTTAAATTTAATTTAAAATTTCCCTAAAGTATTTAACCACCAAACATTTTTCCCTCCTGTAAACTAGTGTTGCACAAGAACATTTTGAGAAATGCTCTTTTAGTGATTTAATCATCCTCAAAGCAATTTTAAGCTAAAGGAAAAGGAAAGTAGATAATAAAATGTAGAAATTAGGCCGGGCGCGGTGGCTCACGCCTGTAATCCTAGCTCTCTGGGAGGCCGAGGTGGGCGGATTGTTTGAGCTCAGGAGTTCGAGACCAGCCTGAGCAAGAGCGAGACCCCGTCTCTACCAAAAATGGAAAGAAATTAATTGGACAACTAAAAATATATAGAAAAAATTAGCCGGGCATGGTGGTGCATGCCTGTAGTCTCAGCTACTCGGGAGGCTGAGGCAGGAGAATCGCTTGAGCCCAGGAGTTTGAGGTTGCTGTGAGCTAGGCTAATGCCACGGCACTCATTCTAGCCAGGACAACAGAGTGAGACTCTGTCTCAAAAAAAAAAAAAAAAAAAAAAAAAGGAGAAATTAAGGTGAGTTAGATTCAATGCTTTATTTTTTTTTTTTCTTCTTCAGTAGGGGATCTTGGTCCAAGGGAATCCTTTGAAGTCAAGATGACTTCTTGGCGCATAAGTGTCATCTTCCTTTTCTAAGTCCTTTGTCCCCAGTGTGACTCCAACATTTACAAGATTTTTTTCACAATGAATGGCTCTTTGGTGGGCCCCTTTCCCTGTGATCTCAGAATTGTGGGAGGCAGCTGTCCTCTCAGCAACCTTCTCTTGGTCTCAGCAAGATTCTCTTCACTCCTGGAGGTGGGGGCGGCCACCTGTAGGGCCATCCTTTGGTAGATGAAGGAGCCACCAGGTAGCCTGCTTAGGCTACACCCAACAGGTGTGCGCTCCATGGAGAGAGTGGTTCTGGTGCTTATGGGATTCCATAAAGCACCATCTTTTTGCTTTGTAAGCTCTCTACTGTAATCCAAACTCCACAAATGTGCAATTCCTTTGCATAATGAACGGATAAGGCTGTTTTACGCACTCTTATGTCGTTCCAAGTCTGTGGTTTTACTAAATTTCCACCTCAAAGATATGTAATTAGAACCTCCGCAATCTGCTATCCTGGCCCTCCCCACCCTCCTCTGGAGTCCGCCATAATCTCACAGGCTGGTTTGTGACAGGAGCGAGCGCAAAGTAGGATGTGCATGCGTGCGTGTGTCTATCGGCCTTGCGTGGGGAGAGGGACGTGTCTTCCGCCTTCTAGAAGGTGGGATGGATGGGGCCTGCGGACCAGATATTTGCCAACCTCTGACTTTCCAGCCCACTGTGGGGCCCTTGGGCTCTCCACCTCCCAGGCCCCAGGCCCCGCAGAGGTCTGTCCTTCTGTCACTGACTAAAGGAGCCAGTGCGTTCGTCCACCAGGCCTTTGCTCCTCTGTTCCCACTGCCAGCAGGGCACTTCCTCCTCTGGCCCAAACACTGTTCCCTTCAAGGCCCAGCTCAAACTCTTTATGTTCCACGAAATCTTCTCTCTCTCCCCCAGTCCTGAAGAATTTTCTTTTCTCATTCTTGTTGTGCTGCAAGTTGGTACACCAAGCTCAGCATTCACATGTTTTGTGTGTATTCACGTTGACGAGAGGTTAAGCTCCCTCAGATTGGGGACCATGTCTTATGTTCCCTTGCAGAAATGCGCAGGATGTGGTGATCGTTTGGGAAGAGGGCCTGGAAATGGGCGGTGTCTTAGGAGGCTTCAGGCAGGGGCTCCAAGCGTCGGTAGCCCTTTGTGTATCTTTATTCACTGAAATTAGACAATATCTCAATTTTCTAGAGGAAAAGGATTTGGGACGAAGTGGATCCAACACAGGTCCTATCCAGGGTGAGTGTGAAGCAGCCATATCAGGGCGGCCTGGCTCCCAGGAGGCTTGATTTTCCCAACAGCCCCGTGACCTGGGTACCACGTGCGGTCTTTCATGCAAAATCCCTCCCTCATGGACTTAGCTCTGGAAGAAGATCCCTCCGGGAAATGGGAGATGGTGCCAGGTGGTACGACTCCAGTGAAAAACACTGGGAGCTTTAGAATCGGATACATGTAGGTTTAGTATTCTAGCACAGTACCTGGCCCCAAATAAGAGCTCAATAATGTTGAATGAAAGAACGAGTGAAATACAGCTGAGAGTGTTGTGATCCCTCTCTAAGCCTAGAGAGAAAGTGGGTGTTAATGTCAGCCCGGGCAAGATGAAATAAATTCAGTACCGTTATGTATATATGCCTAGTGGGATGCAGTACCTGGATTGACGCATGTTTCTTTTTGCTTTCTTCTTTAACTTGAGCATGTCTCTTTCCCACTCTGGACTGAATAATGAAGGGGTCAGACTACTGTCTGCGATTCCGACCCAGCTGAGTCCTGATACAAGATAATCGTCTAAGCCTGGCGTTGTTCCCGAGAAAGGTTCTGCCCTGCTTTTCACAGATATTAGGCAGCACTTGCCGCATATTAGTCATTAATATCAATTAAATATGAATTATCTGTGGGATGCTTCAGGCTCCTCGGGAATTGTACCTTAGTTGCCTAGACAAATATAGTAAGTAGGGAATTTTCCTAGCAGTAAACACAGTGCCAACAGCAGGTTTTTTTTTTTTCCCCATTTCTTTTTTCTTTTTCCTTTCCCCAAATACAGGCTGCTGTTTTTATGGACTTCAGTATGACCTTTTTAACTACTGCTCCGGCTACGCATCAGAGAAGCAATGATGCTGCGATGAGAGTCTGAAGTTAATGCAGGTACAGGGAGGGAAGGCTGCATTGGGTGGTCCAAACGGCATTTGGGGGCCCCCTGCTGTTGGTCAGCCACAAGGGGTTTGAACCGGAAAACCCCGGTATTTGGGCTGCACTGCCCCCTGGTGGCAAGACTCACTTTTGACAACCAGGGCTGGCTACCCCAGAGTCATCTACTAATAGCAAAGCTGTCAAGAGCACATCGGTTCAGGTAAATTCACTGAGCACTTATTACAGAGTCCAAGATACTGTGGGGGTCATACATCTGCTCTTAGGGAATTTGGTTTCTGGCCTTTTCTTCTTCTCCAGGAGAATACTTCTGTCTTCTGGACTTGTCCTTCATCATTCATTCATCCATTCATTTATTCATTTTCTTTGGTGAACATTTATTGAGCACCTTCTATGTTCCTGGCATCATAACAGGTGTTGGAGTCACAGGGATGAACAAAACAAACAATAAGCCTTATTCTCAGGGGTTTTACACACTCAGATTCTGCCTTAAGGCCGACCCCTGGAAACACATTCCTGTAAAACTTTGCTTATATGTTCACATACTCCTGTAAAACTTTGCTTGTGACTGATAGCCAATGAATCCCTTGCCAAGGCATGGCTAGAACCTAAGGTGCTCTGCCTCTGTGTGGTATTTCAAGAGGAAACTGCAAAAGAGAGAAATCTCAAAGACTGAAAGGAATGCATTCTTAATGGTGGAATTTCAGGAATTGTGTTGTGTTTCGAGGGTGGAAGATTTGGGGGTACAATTGGGAAACTCCTTGTGTTCCCTAAAGAAACCCACCCAAGCCACTCCCTGCTCTGCCTGTGTCCCTGATGGGCTCTACCTGCTGTGACTCATCCCCAAGGTGGGCTGGGGTCACTCTGAGGGTCGTGGGAGTATGAACTAACCCTGGAGTTCACGGCAGAGTTCTGTAGAGCTTCTCCTTCCCCTGTAAATAATAATTTAAAAACCCCGATTTTAATTGCTCTTAGTTGGCTTCTGTCCTCAAGGAATTTAACATCCTCTAAGAGGAGAGAGAAGTTACACCCATACGTAATAACAAGGAAGGCGCAGAGAAGGGGTAGGGGGGTTCTAAATGTGAAGGGGCTGTGCACAGCTGGAAGGATCTGGAAAGTCTCCGGAGGAGGGCTATTTGATTTGTTGCATCATTATCTGGGAGAGTCAGGCCTTGCTACCCTGGGACGTTTGGTGATAGAAGAGGATGCTTGGGCTGCTGTTGGGGAAGTGAAGCTTAATCAATGTTCCAGGACTAGAAGGCTCAGGAAAGTGTTCTCATGTGGCCCCTGGAGATGTCCTTGGGAACTGCCAGTCTAATAAACCAGCCTCCATTCACAGTCTGTGCTAGAGGGGCAGGTCACTGGGCTGAAGGTCACTCTTCCGGATGGCCTCTCCTGCCATCTGCCAAAGACCCAGTAGACCTATTAAAGCCTTGAGTTTCTGTAAAATTTGCATATGGCGGTGTGGTCAGCTCAAGAGCACGGTTCTCCCAAGTCAGTCTTTCTCCTTCCCTAGATATTTACCACTTGGCTGTATCTCACGACTGACAGCAAAGTGGAAATTAGCTTTTGTTTGGGAAAAGTGAACGCTTTAGTCTTGTCTTCCATAGTTTGAAGCTGTGTTGGGTGTGGGGTGCAGTCATATTGTTTGCACACCCTTTAGAAGTTTGGAAAAGTGAAAGGTAGCCCAGGCTCCCGTGCTGAGATGCAGGATTCTGGCTGAGACAGGTCGTGGACCTGGAGGGCAGAGTCGAGCTGTTGTGATTATGTTGAATGTCCTCAGTCACTGCACCAAGAGGTCCTCGGTGCCTGGGTTTGACATTCTTCCGCCTCCTGCCTCCGGGGGGTGCACTGGCCACAGCTCTTTTGGAGCAGGCAGCAGGGTGGGAGTGTTGAGGCAGGGGGGCCTGCTGGTCACACAGTGCCTTTTTTAAAACAAATCTCAATTTGGGTTTGAGAGCAGAGAGAACAGATGGTCCCTCACAGGTCTTTGAGCCTAAGCCACATGTTCCGGACAAACACCTGAATTAGAGTATACGGAGATTGCAGAGCCAAGAGCCATGCCATTGTGTGTGCCTGCTCCCTTGAGACGTCAGGGAGGGGACAGTGACCTGCTGGGTACAACTGGGCATTCCCAGGTCCTCGGTCACCAGATGTCAACATCTGTCCGTTTCCAGCGCACTGTACTTCGAGTCTCTACCCTGTTTAGGAACTCAGACTCCTTAGCAAAGGCCTTTCATAATCTGTCCCCAACTGACCAGGTCGCTTTCACCTTTTCTGTCGTTGCTGCTGGCCATAGGGGACCTCTGAGCTTCCTCAGACCTTTCCCGAGACTCTTCACGATGTTGTGTCCCTCTACAGGTTGTTCCTTCTTCCTGGGATTTCTTTGTCACTATTTTTTGATTGGGAAAATCCTTTCTTTCCTTCAATAGGCAACTCCAGTATACCGGCTTTGGGAAAACGTCTCTAACGGACCCACCCAGCGTTGGGCTCCTCTCTCTGAAACAATGCTACCATCTTGTGCAGGGTGTGGTCTTCCCCTGGAGGTCAGGGACCCTGTCACATTCATCTTTGTGTCCCTAGGTCCCAGTATTGCGCCCGAGGCAAAGTAGATACTCAACAAACACCCACTGAGTGGCTGACGGGCGTGTCTGTGTGCGCGTGCGCGTGGCGTTCCTGGAGCGAAGGACGGACGGTGAATGAGCCTGCGCTGAGAAGGAGCATGCTGGGTCCCTTCCTCGTCAGTAGACTGCATCCTTGACACTTTTGCTGTGTCAAAACACAAACGAGAGGAGCGGAAGCTGTCATCTGTGCGGGCGCCTCGGGGAAGACTGGCCGCTCCCTGGCCCAGCAGGGCAGCCCTGGTGCGTTGTTTCTGATGAGCCGGGTTGCACGGGGTCCCCGAGCAGATGGCTGTTTAGGACATTCCAGCCTCCTTGCGGAGTCTGGTTTTCTGGTGCTGCCTACTGGCTGCTTCCCCATCTCCCGGGTTGGAGACGCCATCCGGCTTCCGGCTGTAAGACAGCGAGTTTCCAGCAGAGGCTGCTGCAGCCATTCTGTCTCTCTCACTATCCCTTCCTTTCCTTCTGGAGACCTCACTCTGCAGTCCGCCGCTCCTTTCTGTTGCCTGCAGCTCCCAAGTGCCAGATGGTCGTCTACGGACCGGCTGGGGGCTTGGGGACGGGGACAGGGATCCTCCAATTGTAGATTTGTGACATATATATATATGTATATATACATGCACACATACATATAGTGGGAAAAGACCAACTTCTAGCAGCATCTCGAATGTGAGGGGAAAAGGGACTCCCTCCTCCACCCTCCACAGGGCACCTCCCCCCGCTCCCTGCAAGGGCTGCGAGGCTGGGGTTGGGTCATGGCTGGTCTTTAATTCCCTGATCACCGAAGAAAGATGCTCCCCCAAACACGACCTGCTCATGGCAGCTGCAAATGCCCTGGGAAGGACCAAGAATTCTACCTGGATTTGGAATCTGTCTAAAGGAGACGGAAAATATATAAATTAGCCCAGGACACCTAGCCACCTGCAACTGAAAACCCCTGGGTGTCCCCCATAAGTATCAGGAAGGGGTGCTGTGCTGGCTTGGGGACGGCTCCGTTCCTCCCACATCCTGCCTCCCCACGCCCTCCCCCACCCCCCCACCGTCCCCTCCGGCCAGTCCCGAGAACCTCTGACACAGTGGTGTTGCTTCCTAGTCGGGGCCCAGGCTTGTGGCATCATAGATATATATTTTTCTTCAGAGAGGATAGTTTGGCGAAGCTGGTGCTTAGATTACTGTAATTCTATCTGATCTGCTGTCTCCCTGTGTTGCGTCCCCACCTCCAGCGCCAGACCATTCCGAATTCAAGACATAAATCACCCTTGGCACGCGGCTTCCCTAGACAAGAACTGGTGATGAATCTCTATTGCTTTTCAAATCCAAGCTATCGCCTGGCTCTCAAAATGCTTCATATTCCTCTCCTGTTTTCGTATTCATCCAACTATATCTCTGTCCTCTTTGTCAACACTGGGGTCTCTGCCCTTCTCCTGAAACTCCCACCCCTGAAAAAAAAAATCCCAGAGCCAAGAAACCCAAAACTAAACAAACGAAAATAAACACAAAAACACACCAGCCTCATTTTCACGTTCTTGTCTAGAAATCCCCACTTCTGATTGCTTCTGTCACCCAAAGTGACTCAACTTTTGAATCAGAATTCAAATCCCACCCCCAGACAATTTGAATCCATGCTGACATCTTCCTTGATGGCCCAGAGCACTTTTGTCTGCACCAAGACACGCTGGCATGTAATTATGTTCGAGATGCTGATGTTGAATTGTTTTACACTCGTTTGTCCAATTGTTCAGTGATCATTCATTGAGTGCTTATTATCATGTTCCAAGTGAGGGGCGTATTCATCAATCTATAAGTCATCCTTGATATCTTACTCTCACTCCAAGACCAATCTATCAATTGGGCTGAGAGGTGCTTCCAACACGTGTACTGTGCCTGGCCACTTCCCCACTTCTTCCCCTCTGCCCACCGTCTCTGGCCCGGACTTCTCAAATTGCCTTGTCATTCATTCTTGTCCCAATGCAATGCATTCTTCTCATGGGGTGATTTTTTTAAGGAAGGATATCAGATCGTATTGGTTAAATCATGTTGGTTAAAACCCTCCAGTGGTGTTCTATTGCACTTAGAATCAAACAGAAATAGAACAAGAAAATAAAATAGACCCCCTCCCCCGCCAATGGTTTATAAGGCCACCTGTCACTTGGCCTCCGCCCACCTTTCTGGCTTCCTCTCCCGCTGCTTTCCTCCCCGTCAGTGGCTAACATCTCCAAACTGTGCCAGATCATTCCAGCCCTTGAGCTTTTGCACTTGCTGTTTCTGCCTGGGACGCTCTTCTCAGATGTTCATGCCACAGACTCTGGGTCGTCATTTGGGATTTAGCTCAAAGGTCACTGACTTAGAGAAGCTGCCCCTGACCACGTCATCACATGTTGCCTCCTGGTCAATCTCTTTCTCGTCACTTTGTTGTTTTGATGGCACTTGTCTTATTCATTTGCTCACCATCCTCACCCCCACGAGAATATAAGTTCCAGGAAAGGTGGGGACCCGTCGGTTTTGTTTTCTGCTACACTGGCAGCGCCTACGACAGTGCCTGATGCCTGAAAAACTTCGTGTTTGTTTAAATAAAAGAATGAATGAATGGTTAAGAGATCATGCGACTCATCCAAGATGAACACACAGTCTTTGCTTTCCGATTGTTCACAGGATGCTTGTAAAAGAGAGAGACCAATAAACATTTCCAAACTGAGGACGCACAGGCTATAATAGAGATATGCATAAAAGCACTATTTGAACAAAGATGAGAAAATAATTAAATTTGCTTCATTTGAATGAGTCTTATCTCTTTGCTTCTGTGGTAAGCTTCTTAAGGACGAACCTAATTTTATACTTTTATTATATTCCCCACTGCAGTGGATTCTAAATGCCAGGCCCTGGACAAGCTGCAACAGAGTCACCTGGGGAGTTTACAAAGAAAAAAAAAAATCAGAGATTTTTGATTCTGATTCCGCAGGTCTATAGTGGCGTCCTAGGATGTGTCTTTGTATAAAAGTTCCTTGGGTAGTTCTGAAGCCGGTGTCTTAGGGGCCACCCTATCGCACTGTCTGACTCAGGGCTGGACACCTTGTGATGAGCAGAAATACTAATAAATCCACTCTGTCTGGTGCATTTTCTCTGACCAGCTCCAGCTGGGCCCAGACTGAATGACCATGCGTGCCTGAGGTTCCCGCCAGTGGGGAGAATGCGGGAAGATAGCAGCGATCATTCCTTTTTCCTAGCATGACGGCTTTACTGTCACTCATATCTCTTCACAGGGATGGTTATTACCAGCCTTATGGGTCGTTTCATTTTTTTAACTGAACAGCACACCGGCACTCTCCTATTTGTCCCGCCCCTTGTGAACCGTCTCCGGGCAGCCGAGAGCCGCAGCATGGAGACACTGACCTCCGGGGCTGCACAGTCTCCTGGTTCTCACGGGCGCTGGACCCTGAGTTGAAGAGCGTGCGGGAGTTTGCGTGCCTGTGCTGATGGAAGGCAGATGCCTGCAACTTGGGCCACACAGGAGGATTGGATTGGCCTCCGTGGGTTCTGATATTTGTTCTTTGGAGGCCTGGCTGCAGCAGGCTGGTAGCATGAGAGGCAAGGTAGGAACTTACCTCCCTCCAGCATTGGGAATTCTCTGGGGATCTTTGACCTGTCATGGTATCTTGAATTGCCATTGGGGTGACCCTATCTGTGAATGGCTGCAAAGCCAGTGACTACCCAGCAGATCTCTTGAACACTGGCTATTCCAGAATTTCTATGTAGGACAGGCTAAGGGGTGGTAATATTCTGAAAGGTGAACTAAAAGCCTCCTCTTGGAGGTCTGTTTCATGACAAGCCCACTGTATGTACTTGGATTGTGTACTGGTTAGGGGTAGCCTAGTGGTCTGATGAAGATTTAGGGGGAGAACACCAGAGTGCCCCCAGGCCACCTGCCGAAGCCTCTCGTCAATGTCACCAGTGCTTTTAGGACTTAAACAAAGTTTCTCCAATCTCATCTTCTCACCTCCCTTCTTCCTCCTTCCCTTTCTTCACTCTCTTAGACTTGCTAAGATAATCACAAAAGCAATACTCTCTCTAGTCCCAGACACTTGGGAGGCTGAGATAGGAGGATCCTTTTAACTTAGGAGTTCAAGATCAACCTGGACACTATTGTGAGACCCTGTTTCATAAAAAAAAGCAGTACACTCTCAGCGAGGCTTGCTTTTGAGTACTCTGGTTGCAGATGTGCAGATTCTGTGTATTATACATTATAGAGTTTATGTCAACTACTTAAAATACAGGTTGGAATGAGGAAGGAAGCAGGCAGTGTCAGCTGAGGCTCAGGGGCTGCACCAGAGGGAACGCCTCAGTCCTGCGCGCAGGGAGACACTTACTTCCTGGTCTTCTATTGCATGCTTCAGAGGGAGTGGGTATTTGACTTTCAAGATCATGATTGAGTAGAAACAGAAGATTAGAAAGGAGCAGAGGTTGCTAGGAGTAGATAATGACCATGGGGAAGACAGAGAGACCAACTCTTAGTGAAGAGCATGCCTAGCTCAGGGTTCGGGGGAGGCAACATTTTGCCAGGGGCTCACATTGCCAATGGAGGGTGTGGGTCCCCAGGAATCAGAACACCCAGGTTCACGTTCACATTCTTCTTCTACCACTAACTCCCTTGCTGGCCTTGGACCAGTCTGTTAAAACTCTCTGGGACTCAGTTTTCTCATCTGTAAAATGGCAATCATAACAACCCCCAATACCCCATGGTGATGAACAAGAGTCAGGGTGCTATTTTATCACTTTTACTTACTCATTCTTTTGTTTGTTTGGTACAAAAACAACAAACTTATTTGTTGCAAAAACAACTACTTGTTTTTGCATCAGTTTGAGCATTAGCTAGATTAGGTTAACAGATTGGCCTTCTCCTCGTCTTTGGTTATCCCTTTGCCCAGTTAGACGTTTCTTCAGTCCACTGTGTCTATCTTTGGCCATTCTCAAAGCTAAGGGAAGTCATCCTGTCTCCCCAGGAGGTGGGGAAGGGGACGACTCCTCTTTGTTTTAGAAAGACAGAGTCGCATGGTAGAAATTCTCCTAGATCGGGAGTCCCAGAGTTGAGACCAATTGTTTGATCTTCCATGTCATTCCTTTGGGTCTTAGATTTCTCCTCTGCAGAATGTGGCAGCTGAATTAGTTAAACTCTCAGGTTCTTTCCAGCTCAGATGTCTTTGGATTCTGAGATCTTGTGCTTAGTTGTGGTTAGCCTGTTAACATTTGCATATTATGGGACTCAGAGTTCTAGTGATTGAGTTCTTTGGCATCTTGGAGACACAGATCCAACCCATACGTGTGGGCCTCCAAGGAGATGGGCCATTTCCTCCTCAGGGGTGAATTCATCCCACTCTGCATATGGCAGCATGCTTGAAAAATGCAAAAGAGTCGGTGTGGTACTAAGAAGGACCTAAGGGTGTGAAGCTTTTGCCATATTTTATCAAAAAAATAAGTTTAAATGACCCTCAATTTAGGGCTCAAGAAACCATAAAATTATAGAACTTGAGCTAAAAGGGTTCCTAGAGAGCTTTTAAAAATTTAGTTTTTTTTTTTTAAATTATAAAAACGGTACATGACATAGTAAAAGTAAATTCTAACGGTATTTAGTGGTATAAAATGAAAAGCACAGAGGTCCTTTAACCTCATCCTCAGTGTTCCTTGCTAGGGAATCCTCCATAATGAGTTTCTTAAATATCTCCTGAAAATTTTTCTGTGCATAATCACGTATTCACACATATGCTTGCATCAACTCATCTTCATCTGCACGCAAGTGCACACACGTGCACAAATGGGGCCATTTTGTAAAATTTGCATCATCCTTGATATACACTGGGGATTTTCCACACCAGCAGATACGGATCTGTCCTGTTCTTTATGAGGCTGTCTAATATTCCCCGAGAGGGGAGAACGTCAGCTTCTTTTTTTTTTTTTTTTTTGAGACAGAGTCTCACTCTCTTGCCTGGAGCGAGTGCCATGGCATCAGCCTAGCTCACAGCAACCTCAAACTCCTGGGCTTAGGCAATCCTACTGTCTCAGCCTCCCAAGTAGCTGGGACTACAGGCATGAGCCACCATGCCTGGCTAATTTTTTTTCCAGATATATTTTTAGCTGTCCAATTAATTTCTTTCTATTTTTGGTAGAGATGGGGTCTCGCTCTTGCTCAGGCTGGTCTCGAACTCCTGAGCTCAGAACGATCTGCCCACCTCGGCCTCCCAGAATGCTAGGATTACAGGCGTGAGCCACCGCGCCCGGCCTTAGAACCCCTACATTTTTTTGTCTTTGGTCACTTTCCAATGTCTTTAAGCACTGTCTTTAAGTTTTTCATATTTTATCCAGAGTTTATAAATATTATCTGTGGGCAAGTTAGTCCAATACAAGATAGTCCATTATTACTGAAACCAGAGCTCAACTAACTTTATTTTGAAGTATTACAAATTTAAAGTGTTTGTAAACTTTTCAATAAAAATTTCGAAGGTAAAATATCATATAAACTTTTAAGTAATGCATAGTGAAGAGTACTGCATACATCAAATAAAGAATTGATAACTGAAAACATGAAAAATCAGAATTTATAAGTAGGAAGAAGGGTAAACATACAAATGCAGCCAGAAACAATGTTTAAAAGACATATAAATGGATCTTTGAGAAGTTTCCAGAAAAGGATGTAATTATGTATTCTCAAATGGGAATACATACTTAATTACCATAAAGGACTTTGGCTGTAAAATCAGATATGTTCATCCATTGTCTTTTGGAAATATTTTTCGATTTGGCCTTAAAAGTTGCATTTTCTTTCTTTTCCTAGTTTTTCTGACCTTTGTTATTATTCTTGGAGAATAAATGGCAATATAAACTCCTTATGCTTTTATTTTTTTCTTCTCGTTTGTTTTAGTTATTTGTATAATTGGCCTTAAATAAGGTGAGTGAAGAGACTAGAGCCATCTCTGGAACACATCATTTCCCCATTCCTCTGGAAGCTGCCTTTTGGAGCCATACATTTGACCATATCTGTTTTGAGAATTCGTTATGAACAAAGAAGTCTCCCAGGTAGGAATTGTAGCTCTGTTTTTAAAGAGCTTTGGCTTTACAAAAGTATGAGGGAAAATGATTATCTATTGATTGTTATTTTTTATGGAACTATGTGTTTGGTCTAGGAAGCTTCGAGATTATTGTGCTGCCATTCCTTAATGTTGGAAAAGTTGTAGGTTACACTTTATGAACCATTTTAATATACATTGAAACCACTATACGCTTCAGATCTTATATCTTACAGTGAGGCCCTTAAATCCTTACTGAATTGAAAATGGCAGCAGAAAAACTACACTAAACCATCCCCAGATTTAATTCATGTATTTCTAACATACATGCAGTCGTTAATTCTATATGTATATTTAGTGTCCATTTGGGCATTTTTACATTGTTACTCTTTGTTTTAGAATGCAGTGAGCTAGCTGGAAATAGAACCAGTGTATCCATCAACATGACAATAATAATAGCCTATAGGTAGAAAAATAAACATGCAGTAAGCCAAGATGGTAGATAGAAAGTTGAATAATCAGAAACTGATAAATGGAAGACTTCCAGGAGGAAATTTTTTAAATTATCACACTTTTAATTGAATTATACATAGATAAAAATCACAAATTTTAAGTGTATAACTTTTGAGTTATCATGTGCTGAGTTATTTGTGTAAATACTACCAAAGTTAAGAAGTAGGACAATACCAGCACCCCAGAAAGCCCTCTCATCCCTCTGCCTCAGCTGCACACCCACTCACTTTTAAAGGAGGAGACAGTTACCAGCATGGAGAGTGATAGACATCAAACTGCAGTGTTGGATTTTAAGGATCATAGAAGTTAAAGGCAGTAAAATTTAGTTGGCCAATAGTTATATTTTGAATAAATAATGAACTTGGAAGTTGGAGGGAAGACTCTCAGTTGGCAGAAAGTTTTAAAGCAAGGACTAGAGTTACAAAATTATTTGAGAAGATATTCTTTTAAGCCTTTTACCTTTACCTCTTTCCTTAATATTTCATCAGTTTCTAAAACAGACACAGCTCTAAGTTTCTGGCTTTTATTAACTAGTGATACATTTATATTTACGAGTTCAATGGCCCTTATCCAAAATGCTTGGGACCAGAAGTATTTCATATTTTGGATTTTTTTGGATTTTGAAATATTTGCATTATACTTACCAGTTGAACATCAAAGAGCATCGTCATATGGGTGCTCAAAAAGTTTCAGATTTTTGGGCATTGCAGATTTCAGATTTTCAGATTTGGAATGCTCAACCTTTATTAACTTATGTTTTTGTTTGACGTCAGACTGTTGGCTCTCAGTAAGGAGAGATAAATGAGCTAAAAGCATTCTGATTACAAAATAAAGTTTGTAGAGTGAGATATAATAAAGAGAAATTTTAATCAAGTAGGAGAGCCCTCTTTAAGAGTTTTCAGGAAGGGAATATTGGTACCCTGACTTTATGAAAGAAATAGGGGGAGAAAATAGAATAATCTAGTGATTGAACACTAACTTGAGTGTCATCTTTTTTTTTTTTTTTTTTCCCCAGAGACAGGTTCTCACTCTATTGCCCAGGCTAGAGTGCAGTGGCATGATCATAGCTCACTGTAACCTCAAACTCCTCAGCCCAAGAGATCCTCCCACCCTAGCCTCCCCAGTATCTAGGATTACAGGTGCATGTCATCACGCCTGGCTAATTCTTCTTATTTTTGTGGTGATGGGGTCTCACTATGTTGCCTAGACTTGTCTTGAACTCCTGGGCTCAAGTGATCCTCCTGCTGTGGCCTCCCAAAGTGCTATGCTGGGATTACAGGCATGAGCCACCATGCCTAGCTTCTTTTTCTTTACTCATTGTTCACTGAGTGACTCTGAGAAAATCATATTTTCCTTATCATAATGAAATACTTTTTGTCTTTTCTGTTTCTTTTAACATTTATTAAAAACAGTTTCAAACCTGCCAAATAGTTACTAAATTGGGAGAACACCTCTATGCTCATTGCTCAGTTTCACCAGTAATAAACATTTTGTGACATTTGCTTTAATCTCTCTGTATTTACTGCTACTTCTCCTCTTCCCCCTTTACCGCTATGATGATTATAAGGAACCATTTGAGAGAAAGTTATAGACAATCATGATTCTTCACTCTAAAATATTCAAACATATCTTCCACTTAACCACAATATGATAATCAAATTCAGGAAACTTAACATTTTTATTATATTGTCCAATATGTAGTTCATATTAAAATTTTACCAATTGTCTGATCCAGGATCACACATTGCATAGTTGTCACGTTTATTTGGTTTCTTTTAACCTGGAGTAGTTACCGGCTTTTCCTTGTCTTGCATAATAGGGTTTTCCATGACAATAACATTGTGGAACATTATAGGCCAACTGTTTTTGTACAGTGGTCCTCATTTGGGGCTTCCACCTATTTTCCTTACTAAAGAGACTATGGTATAGAACTTTGGAGACTCATGGATTTGTTACTGAGAACCTTATCTGGGAGAACAAAGCCTGTAAAGATTGTTTTTAGGAGAAAGTTTATCAAAACATGACAAGAGCCCAGAATTCTAAGACTTAGATTCATAAAGATAATTTGGGTATTATATAAAGAAATTTTATATACACACACATTTATATATATAATATATATATAGGCTGGGCATGGCGGCTCATGCCTGTAATCCCAGCATTTTGAGAGGCTGAGGTGGGAGAAACACTTGAGACGAGGAGTTCAAGACCAGCCTGGACAACATCATGAGACCCTGTCTCTACAAAAAATTTAAAAATTAGCTGGATGTGGTGGTGTGTGCCTGTAGTCTAAATTACTCAGGAAACTGAGGCAGGAAGATCACTTGAGCCCAGGGGTTTAAGGCTGCAGTGAGCTATTATTGTGCCACTACATTTTGAACTGGGCAAAGACACTATCTCTAAAAGAAAAAAAGTATATTATTTGTAAAATTATAGATAGATAGATATATAATCATGTATATATAGTTATATATATAATTACACACAAATGTACATATATAATTTTAGAATCCAAGATTTATAAACTTTGTAGCAAAAATTAGGGTTTGCAAAATTAGAACTTTTGATTTTGATGGAACAATGAATTTATATTTTAAGTAAATCACATCGTATAGGAAATAATTCATTTTATATTATAACATACCATAGAAGATAAATCAAGATTAGGTATATGATCAACTTTATTTTCATGTGACATTTGGACTAAGAATTAAAGAAATTTTATTTATGTGTTTGAGAACTCTGAAAATAAATTTCCTCATCTCTAAAATGAATTATAATACTACCTACCTCATATTTTATGAGTAAATGAGTTAGTAAGGCTTATAAAGAAATGAGTTAATAGACATTAGGTGCTTAGAACAGTGATTGGCACATAGTAAATCCTATATGTGTTAGTCTTTGTTGTCATCATCATCATTACCATTATCATCAGATCACAGTTTAGTAGTAAAACTGTCAGGATAGAGATAATACACATTTTATAGTACAGTTGTGAGGAATAAGTGAATTAATGCACATAAAACATAGTAAATGCTCAACATATATAATATTGTCATATCCTTTAAATGCATATTAATAGGCCTACATTTTAATTTGTGGAACTTTTATCATTTTGTTCTTCTCAAAATCTTTGTTACTACTGACTTTATACTGCAAAAGTGGCAACAGTCAGAATATGCATGTTTATACAACCTAAATGGCCTATTGTCAGAAAAATTTGAGCAGCACTGTACTGGGTGACTATTGTTGGTTCTTATTTTGAAATTTTATAAGTCTGAGGCTCCATTTTAAAATTTATAGGCATTATGTTTATTGCTATTATTTTGTTTTTAGTTTCATAGTTGCTATTCTGTTGAGAACAACAGAAAGTGGAATTTGAGATTCACTTGCTGAGTTAGTCTTTGGTCAATGCATTGGAAGGAGTACAGCTGGCTAAATTAGTATTAACATCTCGGGGATTGGTGGTATTTAGCCAGCTACTTCAGATGAAATGCTTGGGGAAATTTTATTTTTCATTTTTCAATGGGTATGAATAAAGTGTTGCCAAATATAAATGAATCATATGAGATGACTTAGATTTTAGGCTGAGCTTTTAAAAATGTATATCCTTTCTATAAATGTGGGCAATGAAATTATATGTAGATTTGTACTGTGATTTTATCTATGCCTTTTCCCCTTCAATTGGGGTAGGTGACCCTGAAATTAACTGGAGGTTTAACTGACTTGATCATTTCCTGTTGCCCTCAAAATACAATTTCATTGTTTTGGCAAATTATTTTGACTCACTTGGCTCTATTACTTTGATACTTCTACTACCTTATAACATTAAAGATCAAATTTTAGTATATTTATTTTTATTTTATTGGTGTAGATATGTATATTTAACCATGCTTTATTCTGAAATGGGTTTCCAAAATATTTGAGGGAAATTGAATGACTTCTGATCTGGGGATGGATTCTTTATTTTTGATATTATTGGAGTAATTTTATGTAATAAATGATTACATATCATTTATTTGTATTTGATTTTAGATAATCAGCTGATTATCTTCATTCTCTTCAAGCTCCAGCTTCTAGCTGTTTCTCTGCTCATTGTTATCTGAATCTGTGAAAGAGACTGGTAGGAAGAGACAGACACTGAAATTTTTATCACTGGGTTTTGTCCCTGAAAATGACAAAGCAAAATTATCATCATTTGCTTTTTTAAGGCTGTAACCTCTCTGCTAAACCATTATAGACTGTTCTGCTGTGCACGTGCGAGTAAATAACAAACACTCATTTTTGTTTGTTTGTTTATACCAGTTAAAGACTGATTTTTTTAATCAAGAAATACCGGTACAAGTTAGAATGAATTTTGGAAGACATCCTGCAATATACGTGCAGTAACTCTGTATCATTGTAAGATAACTGAAATCATATGGTTTCATAGATTTATAAGGAAATGTTGAAGATATTTTTGCCAATTTGTTTTAATAAGACAGCTACCGCAAATATGTATTGCATATGCTATTTTTCCTCAGTCACAAATTAATATAGTAGGAATATTTTAACAAGGCAAATACATATATTTATTTTTTATCTTAAAAATTAAATTTTACTTTTTTGGTTTTTTTTCATCGTTGATGGTTATTTTTTTTCTTTTTATTTCAGCATATTATGGGGGTACAAATGTTTAGGTTATGTATATTGCCCTTGCCCCACCCGAGTCAGAGCTTCAAGTGTGTCCATCCCCCAGACGGTGCACACTGCACTCATTATGTGTGTATATGCCCATCCTCTCCTTCCTCACCTCCCAACTGCCCAACACCCGATGAATGTTATTACTATATGTGCACTTAAGTGTTGATCAGTTAAAACCAATTTCGATGGTGAGTACATGTGGTGCTTGTTTTTCCATTCTTGGGATACTTCACTTAGTAAAATGAATTCCAGCTCTATCCAGGATAATACAAGAAGTGCTATATGACCATTGTTTTTTGTGGCTGAATAGAACTCCATGGTATATATATACCACATTTTATTAATCCACTCATGTATTGATGGGCACGTGGGTTGTTTCTACATCTTCGCAATTGTGAATTGTGCTGCTATAAACATTCAAGTGCAGATGTCTTTTTTATAGAATGTCTTTTGTTCTTTTGGGTAGATGCCCAGTAATGGAATTGCTGGATCAAATGGTAGTTCTACTTGTATCTCTTTGAGGTTATCTCCATATTGCTTCCCACAGAGGTTGCACTAGTTTGCAGTCCCACCAGCAGTGTATGAGTGTTCCTATCTCTCTGCATCCACGCCAATATTTATTATTCTGGGACTTTTTGATAAAGGCGATTCTCACTGGAGATAAATGATATCTCATTGTGGTTTTGATTTGCATTTCCCTGATGATTAGAGAGTTTGAACATTTTTTCATATGTTTGTTGGCCATTAGTCTATTTTCTTTTGAAAAGTTGCTGTTCATGTCCTTTGCCCACTTTTTGATAGGGTTGTTTAATTTTTTCTTGCTGATTTTCCTGAGTTCTGTATAGATTCTAGTTATCAGCCCTTTATCGAATGTGTAACATGCAAATATTCTCTCCCATTCTGTAGGTTGTCTGTTTGCTCTCGTGATAGATTCCTTGGCTGTGCAGAAGCTTTATAATTTGAGCCAATACAAGTAACTTAAAATATTGGGTTTTGGTTTTCCTCTTCCTATGTATTTGTTAACAGAAAACAAAAAATAAACTTTTATACTTTTTTCATACTTATTCTTTACATTTAGAAAAAATTAATGCAAAGAAAGAAAGCATTGCCTCTTAATCTATAGAAAAACTTTTAGCGGTAAACACAAATATATTAAATATATTGTTTCAAACATTACATACTTTGAGAAGTTACCAAGTCCTTGATACTGTCTTAGCATAATAAATTTAAATGACTTTGCATAGGATTTTCTTTTACAAAAAGCACTTTAAGAAAAATCTGGTATTTTATAGAATCAATGAAATAAAATTAAATGATGTTTTTATATTTAAGAACTCATTGATTGCTTTAAATCCATTTCTTTGCCTTTGCTTTTTAGTCCCAGTCATAATGGTTAAGATGTTGGCAGGTCATTTATGGTAGAGGCTAGGGGGGCAAGGGCTCTTCTCTGGGCCAGGGATAACCATGATGTGAGTTTTGGTCCCTGACTTTGTGGATTTAGAGAGAGTTTTTGTTTCCAGACATTTAAGGAAATCATTGTCTAGTCATTAGCTTCAAAATATCCAGTTTTCAACAAACAATTAGGAGGCATGCAAAGAAACAAGAAAGTATGGCCCATATACAGGAAAAATAGCAATGAATAGAAATAGTCCTCAACAATAAAAAGATAAATAATCCAATTATTAATAAAAGTCATACAACTCAATAGCAAGAAAAAATAACCCAGTTTAAAAATGGAGCAAAGACCTCAATAGATATTTCTCCCAAGTTGACATAAAAATGGCTGACAAGTGTATTAAAAGGTGCTTAACAACACTAATCATCAGGGAGATGCAAATCAAAACCACTGTATCACCTCACACCCATTAAGATAGCTATTATAGGTTGAGTATCCCTTATACAAAATTCTTGGAACGAGAAGTATTTTGAATTTTGAATTTTGGAATATTTGCATTATACTTACCACTTGAGCATCCAAAATCTGAAATGCTCTAATGAGCATCATGTCGGCATTCAAAAGTTTCAGATGTTAGAGCATTTTGGATTTAGGATTTTCCGATTTGGGATGTTCACCCTGTATCAAAAAGACATGATAACAGATAAGTATCGCCGAGGTTGTAGAGAAAAGAAAACCCATGTACGCTCTTGGTGGGAATGTAGATTAGTGCAGCCATTATGGAAAGCAGTTTTGAGGTTCCTAAAGAAATTAAAAATGGAATTACTATATGACTCACTAATCCCTTTTCTGGGTATATACCCAAAGGAGATAAAATTACCACCTTGTAAAGACATCTGTACTCCCATGTTCAGTGCAGCATTATTCACAATAGGCAAGACATGGAAACAACCTAGGTGTTTGTCATCAGAAACTGTGGCATATATACAATGGAATACTATTCAGCCTTAAAAATGAGGAGATCCTATCATTTGCCACAACATGGATGAACCTTGAGGACATTATGCTAAATGAAATAAGCCAGACACAAAAAGAAAAATATTACGTGATCTCACTTATATGTGGAAGCTTTTTTTTTGGAGACAGAGTCTCGCTCTGTTGCCTAGGCTAGAGTGCTGTGGCGTCAGCCTAGCTCACAGCAACCTCAAACTCCTAGGCTCAAGCAATCCTTCTGCCTCAGCCTCCCGAGTAGCTGGGACTACAGACATGCGCCACCATGCCCAGCTAATTTTTTCTATATATTTTTAGTTGTCCAGCTAGTTTCTTTCTATTTTTAATAGAGACGGGGTCTTGGTCTTGCTCAG
>CAUYSK010042090.1:0-26191 GCA_963575035.1 Avahi laniger | reverse complement strand
CCCTCCCCCTCCCTTCCCACCTGCCCAACATCCAACAGATGTTATTCTTATATGTGCACTTATGTGTTGATCAGTTAATACCAATTTGATGGTGAGTACATGTGGTGTTTGTCTTTCCATTCCTGGGATACCTCACTTAGTAGAATGCATTCCAGCTCTGTCCAGGAGTATACAAGAGGTGCTATATCACCATTGTTTCTTAAAGCTGAATATACTCCATGGTATACATATACCACATTTTATTAATCCACTCATGTATTCATGGACACGTGGTTGTTTCCACATCTTTATGATTGTGAATTGTACTGACGGAGCTTATTATAGTTCTTTCTTTTCTGCTTATGGTTAAACTAGGAGAGATGTGCAAATTTTGTTTATCTTTTCAAAGAACCATCTTTTTGTTTTATTAGTCCTCTGAAAATTTATTTTTTATCGATTTCATTTAGCTCTGCTCTGATCTTGGTTTTTTCTTTTCTTCTGCTGGGTTTTGGATTGGTTTGATGATACTTTTCCTGTTCTTTGAGACAATTCTTTAGATTTTTGCTTTGTGATCTTTCCGTCTTTTCAATGTAGGCTTTTATGGCTATAAATTTTCTTCTCAGGACTACTTTAGCTGTGCCCCACAGATTTTGATAACATGTGCCCCCTTTATTATTTAGTTCAAAGAATCTTTTATTTTTAATTTTCTTCTTGACCCAATAATCTTTCAGAAGAAGGTTGTTCAGTTTCCATGACTTTGTGTAGAGAAGAGTGTTTGTGTTGGAGTTGATTTCTTATTTTATTCCACTGTGATCCGAGAAGATGCATGGTATAATTTCTATTTATTTAAATTTGTTGAGATATGTTTTTTTTTTTTTGCTTAGGATATGGTCAGCCTCAGAGAATTCCCCATGAGCTGGTGAGAACAGCATATAATCAGTAGTTTTGGGGTAGAATGGTTTGTAAACATCTGTCAGGCCCATTTGTTCTAGAGTTCTCTTTAAGTCCATTGTTTCTTTTTTTTATTTTCTGTTTGGAGGATATGTCCTGTTCTGTTAGGTGCGTATTTAAATTCCCTACTATTTTATTGCTGCTGTTTATCATTTTGTATAGAAATGAATCTGGATGCATAAATATTTAGAATTGTTATGTCTCTTTGTTGAATTTTATCCTTCTCCATTATATAATGATCATCTTTGTCTTTCATTACTTTTGTTGATTTGAAGACTTAAGTTATCTGAAATCAGAATTGCTATGCCAGCTTTCTTTTTTTATTTATAATATTTAATTTTTTTACTTTTTTATTATTTTAGCATATCACAGGAGTACAAATGTTTAGATTGCGTATATTGCCCTTGTCTCATCCGAGTCAGAGCTTCAAGCATGTCCATCCCCTAGACGGTTGCAGAACACCCATTATGTGTTTATATACCCATCCCCCCCACTTGCTGCCATGTGCCTGACACTCGATGAGTGTTATTACTATGTATGCACTTAAGGGTTAATCAGTTAATGCCAATTTGATAGCGAGTACATGTGGTGCTTGTTTTTCCATTCTTGGGATACTTCACTCAGTAGAATGGGTTCCAGCTCTTTCCAGGATAATACCAGAGGTGCTATAACACCATTGTTTTTTGTGGCTAAGGAGAATTCCATGGTATACATATACCACATTTTATTAATCCACTCATGTATTGATGGGCACTTGGGTTGTTTACGCATCTTTGTAATTGCGAATTGTGTTGTTATAAACATTCTAGTGAAGATGTCTTTTTTATAGAATGTCTTTTGTTCTTTTGGGTAGATGCACAGTAATGGGATTGTTGGATCAAATGGTAGTTCTACTTTTATCTCTTTGAGGTGTATCCATATTGTCTGCTTTCTTTTGTTTTCAGTTTGCATGGAATTGTTTCCCATCCCTTCACCTTGAATCTGAATCCATCCTTGTGGTAAGATGTGTTTCCTGAAGACAGCAGATACTTGTCTGCATATTTATTCATTTGGCAAGCCTATGTCTTTTTAGTGGGCAGTTCAAGCTATTTACATTTATTGAAAGAATTGATAAGTGGCACGGATTTCTTTTAATCCTGTTTAATTGAACTTTGTTTTCTCTCTTGAGATATTGTGATATCTGGTCTTTTACTTTTAGCTTTTGGATTATTTTACACTGGTGAGTGTCTATTGTGTTGATCTATGTCTAACACTGTTCTGAGTACTTCCTGGAGGGCAGGTCTTGTCTTGATGAATGCCCTCAATGTTTGTTTGCCTGAGAAGGTCTTTATTTCTCCTTTACATAAGAAACCTAATTTTGCAGGATCCAAAATTCTAGATTGTGTGTTATTCTGTTTGATAAGATGGAGAATGAGGCCCTAGTCTCTTTTGACTTGTAACGTCTCAGATGAGAAGACTTTAGTTAGTCTGATGGGTTTTCCTTTGTAAGTTACCTGCTACTTTCAATTTATGGCTCATCAGAGGGCCTCTTTTGTGTTTCTTTTTGGCCTGCCTGATGACTATGTGTCATGGTGTCTTCCTGACTGCAATGAATCTCTCAGGAGTCCTTTATGCTTCTTGTATCTGGATATCTATATTTTTAGCAAAGCCTGGGAAATTTTCCTCCATTATATCCTCAAAAAATGTATCCAACCCTTGTATATTTTCTTCTTCACCCTCAGGGATTCCTGCGATTCTTATGGTAGGGCTCTTCACATAATCCCACATTTCTTGTAGACTTTGCTCTTTTGTCTTATTTCTCTACTCTATCTCTTTAACTGACTTGTTTAATTGAAACATATTGTCTTCAATCTCTGAGATTCTTTCTTCTGATTGATATAGCCTATTATTGAGGCTTTCCATTATGTTTTGTAATTCTTTGAATAAATTATACATTTTCAGAAGTTCTGCTTTATTTTTCTTTAATATTTCAATTTATTTAGTGAATTTTTCTTCCATTTTATGAATTTTTGTGGTTTCTTTATGTTGTATATCCATTTTCTCTTGCATTTTATTGGGTTTTCTTACAATTCATGTTCAAAATTCTTTATCTCTCATTTCAGTATTCTGATTTTCATTGGTATCCATTGCTACAGAGCTGATATTCCTTTTGGGGGGGTGTCCTTTCATTTTTATTCTTCATACTTCCGGAGGTTTTTTGTTAATTCCTTCCCATCTGGAGCAGCTGTTGCTTCTTACCTTTGGATTTCTGTTTAGATAATGACACACTCAGTTTAATCTCTGAGCCAGTGGGTAGTGCTTATGAGTGGGAATCGACCACACCTTGTATGATGAATTAGTAAATGCAGTAAAATAGAATATAAATTGACATCCCTGTCAGTAGGTGGTGCTTCCAGGGAGGAGCAAGCTGCAATGTTTTTTTTTTTTTTTGGTCCTTTGACCAGCTCTAGCTCCTCTGGAGAAGCACTCTAGCACCACTTATGTGGTGTGTGGGGCCCTGGGACCTCCAGGTGTGTACTTATTCTCCACCTCATCTGTGACCAATGGGGGAGTGAGGCTGGGAGGAGCTGGGTTGGGTGAGCCTGCCCTCTAACTCCACAGATGCCTTTAGAAGGGGTCAAAGTTCTGTTCCCTGCCTCTGGGAAAAGCTGCCATGGAGGGGCTGAAGTGATCCTACTCAACCAGAAAGTATGGATGTGGACGTGGGTCTGTCTGAGACTTGCAGTCTGGCAGTCTGAAGCAGGCCACCCTCCTTTTCACCCTACGCAATTCCTTCGATTCTCCTGGTCCTCTGCCAGTAGGCAGGACCTCAAGCCAGCTGAACTCCCCCATGACTGAGATGTGGACTCGGGGCTTCCCCACCCAGGATCACAGCCTGAGCTGGGAACTTGGTCCTCCCAAAGAAGGAGGGTTGCCCCTCAAGCACAGCACAGATAGGACCCACTCTGACCTGCCCTTGAAGACACACATACCACAATAGACTAATTCACAAATATCCCTTCTGTGCCCTTGGGCAATGCAATCGAGATCTGGGTGTATGAGATCTGGCCTGCAGGTCTGTTCCCTGGGCCCCAGAGATCAATGCCTTACCATGCCAGGGACAAGAATGCTGGTCCCAAGTCACGCATAGGGTGTCCAAGCTTGATCAATGTCCCTCTGCCTCGGGGTTTGTCTCGCTCGGCTGGGGTCACCAGGCAACAAGCACCAAAAAGAGCTGGAGGGTACAGAGCTCACAATATATGCACCCTTCAGTCTACTGCAGGGCCTCAAATGGAAAAGTTTGAGCCTCATTCCTGTGGATGCTTCTGAGGAGTGGTTAAATTGTCTCTTAAAAGCCATGGGTAGAGGAAGGGAAAGGAGAGAATAAAGAACTAGGTAGAGGAAGGGCTACACACTGGTAGTCTCTGACCCTCTCTCCAGGAGGCAGGTCTCCCAAAATGACCAGGCTCTGGAGCCCCACAGATCTCCTGGGACCCACTGGAGTCCTGTGGCTCCTGCAGTCTGGGCTGGAGTTGAAATGTCTGTATGGGGATTAGCAAGATAGATCCTGAGGAATTGAGGCCCCCCACGGGGAAGACAAAGTTAACATGGTGCCTGCCAATTGGCATGGTTCTGTGGGGCAGGAGGTGCCCTGAGGGAGCTAGGAGCCTGATGCCCTGTCTGCAAGAGGCTCTCTATTGTCAGCAGTAGTTTCTGTGCTGGTGTTGGCTGGTCTCTTCAGCAGCCTGGGCACCCACCAGCAGTCTGAGATGCAAGGGAGAGGAATTTTAACCATTCCCCTTACCCTTCTCACTGGTCTCCAAGCCTCTCAAGGCTTAATCCCTGCCGATGTCTTTCTTCTTCCAATTCTGCTCCATAACCTCTTCCCATGGAGTCTCCTGTAGGTTCAGACATTCTTCATTCTGACTCTCATCCAATCTATGTTCATATGTCTGATTTTTTGTTTGTTTGTTTGTGTGTTTGTTTTCTCTTTCATCTAAAATTTCTCCTTCTTGTAGAGACATTCTGGTTGGAGGTGTTTCTGATCTATCATCTGGCCTCCCTCTCACCACACAGTCTTAATTACTATAGCTTTATAGTAAGTTTTGAAATAAGGAAATGTGAGTTCTCAACATCTGCTCCTGCATTTCTGTATTGATTTGCTATTTGAGTTTCCTTGTATATTTATATGAATTTAGAAATCAGTTTGTCAATTTCTGACATAAAAAAAAGCAACTATGATGGGATTTTGATCTACTGAAATTGTAGATCAATTTGAGGAGTCTTTTTATCTTAACAATATTATGTCTTCCAATTCATGAACACAAGGTGTTTTCCTGTTTACTTAGATCTTTAAATTACTTCAATGATATTGTGGAGTTTTCAGTGTCCAAGTCTTGTACTATCTTTTTAAAATATTTTCCTGAATATTTATTCTTTTTGTTGCTGTTGTATCTAAAACTGTTTTCTTAATTGCACTTTTGGAGTGTTCGTTTTTAGTGTAAGAAATACAATTGACTTGTGTATGTCTATTCTGTATTCTCCAACATTGCTGAACTCATTTATTAGCTCTAATATTTTATGCGTGTCTGTGTGTGTATTTTTTATGATTTTTCTATATACACTATGCCATTTACAAACAGAAATAGTTTTATTTCTTCCTTTAAAAACTGATGATCTTTTAAAAAAATTGTTTTGCCTAATTACCTGGCTAGGACTCTCTTTTTCTTTCTTTGCTTTTGTTGGCTTATAGTCAATTTAATCTGATACGAGGATGGCTACAACTGCTCTCTTTTGATTTCCATTCGTATGGAATTTTTTTCAGTCCCTTCATGTTGAGTCTGTGTGTGTCCATGTAGTTTAGATGTGTTTCTTGGAGGCAGCAGATATTTGGGTTGTGTTCTTTATGAATTCATCCAGCTTATGTGATTTGATAGGAGTATTCAGTCTGTTCACTTTGATAGCATTGATATGTGAGATTTTGGTCTGTTCATCCTGTTGTGTAGTCCCTTATTGCTTTGTTTTAACTCTTGTTCTATTGTTTAATAGGAATTGTGATTTGGGTGTTTTTTTTTAGATGAATTTACAGTGGTGGGTATCTACTGTGCTGGTTTATGTATAGTGCTGTTCTGCGTATTTCATGAAGAGCAGGTCTGGTCACTGTAAATTCCCTCAGTGTCTGCTTGTTTGGAAAAGACTTAATTTTTTCGTCTATTGTAAAACATAGTTTTACAGAATACAAAATTTTAGACTGGCAGTTGTTCTGTTTGAGAATATTGAAGATGGGGCCCCAATTCCTTCTGAGTTGTAAGGTTTCCAGTGAGAAGTCTCCATTTAGCCTGATGGGTTTTCCTGTGTAGGTTATTTGATACTTTCATCTTGTTGCTTAAAGAATTTTCTCCTTCATTTTGACTTTAGCCAGGCTGATTACTATGTGTCTTGGAGATGATCTATTTGCTAGGAATCTTCCTGGAGCTTGATGTCTATCTTGTATCTGTATGTCTGAAATTCTGGTGATACTCAGGAAATTTTCCTCAAACAGGTTTTCCATGCTTTTAACTTTTTCTTCTTCTCCCTCAGGGATACCTATACTTTGAATGTTAGTTTAATTCACATAGTCCCATATCTCTCAGTGATTTCTCAAACTTTTTCCTACTCTTCTCTGCCTCTTTGAATGACTAGGCTATCTCTAGAACCTTGTCTTCAAGATGTGAGATTCTTTCTTCTTGTTGGTGTAACCTGTTGTTAAAGCTTTCTACTGCATTTTGAAATTCCCTAAATAGCTCTTTCATTTATTTAATTTCTATTATTTCCCTTCTTATGTTATCTATCTCTCTAGAGACCTATTCATTATTTTCATTGATTTCTTGAAATATTTTTTGGTTTATTTTTGTTGGTTTTCAACATTCTCTTCAGTTCCATTAATCTTATTTGCTATTCATATTCTAAATTCCATTTCTGTCATTTTGGCAATTTCCTTGTGGGAGGAGTCCACTGCTGTAGCTCCATTGTGTTCCCTTGGGGGTGTCAAACTGTTTTTTCGTGTTGCCAGTGTTCGTTTGCTGATTTCTTCTCATCTGGCTCCTCTTCTCTTGGTTCTGGGTTGATAGGATTGCAGGGCACCTGCTCTCGTTTGCTGGGGACTCTCTCAATTCAAGTCCAGGAGTGACAGGTACTCAGGCATGGGGGATTCTGGTAGATTCTGCCAGCCCAGTGGTAGTGGTGGGGACTCAGTTATGTGGTTTTGGGGACCAGTCACAACTCTGGAACCTCAGGAGTGAAATCACATGCCTAGGAGTGACCCAGGTGCTACATGAACAGAGCTTTGGACTTGGGCACATTGAGAGCTTCAGAACTGGCTCTGGGCATTTTGGGACAGAGCCACTCATATTGGGGTCTGTTCCACCAGTGCTGATGGATTGCTGATGCCCAGTCATGCAAGCGTTGTTTGTCTCAGTGACCCAGGGTCTGCATAGGAGGGCCAGAACTGGTCAGTTGAAGTTCTCTCTCCACTCCTGGGACCTACTGAAACAGTCTCCCCAGGCTTATCAAGTGGTGCCTGTGGCATCTAAAGCTCCTCCTCTGTTTGGCTCCCACACTGTAGAGGAGTCAGGCTCAGCACTCAGTCACAGGGCATGACATGGAGGAACATCTGTTCCCTCCCTGGCCCAGCAAGGGTGATGCAAAAGTTACTTCTGGATAGCTGGGCCCCAAGTGGATCTGGCTCTATGCACCAGAGCAATCAGGACATTGTCAGTTCCAGAAGTCTGGGATTGGCAGGTACCAGATCTCTGCTGTACCTGATCTCCCATGGAATGTCTCTGTACAGTGTCTGAGCAGCACCCTAATCAGTCCAGAGGTCTGCAGTGGAAGATGGAGACTCCTCACAGATTGAGCTGCCTGTAACTTTTGTTTCTGTCCTAAAAAAATGGTGTCCCTTGGGTTGCCTTTATCCCACTGTCTTCACCTCTTCCCAGTAGTGTGAATTGTATTGGGCCCAGCTTAATCTCCAAGATAGTGAGTGATGCTGTGAGTACGAATCATCCACACTCTGTTTGATTCAGTTAGTAGATGTTCTAATGTGCTATACAACTGTTCTTCCTGTCAGTATTTGATGCTTGCTGGAGAAAGCCTCTCCCTCCTTCCCCCTCCCCCTCTCCCCTGCCCAACATCTAATAGATGTTATTCTCATATGTGCACTTATGTGTTGATCAATTAATACCAATTTGATGGTGAGTACATGTAGTGCTTATTTTTCCATTCTTGGGATACTTCACTTATGTGTGGGTTTAATTTACTATTGTGGGTCACTTTCTTTCAGCTTGAAGAAAGAGTCCATTAGTATTTCTTGTAAAATGAGTCTACCAGCAACATATACTCTTGTGTTTTTTATTGTTGTTTTTTAATATGGAGATGCTTGTATTTCACCTTCACTTTTCAAAGTTAATATTTTTGGATTTAAGGTTGCTGGTGACAGATTTTTTTTCCTTTCATCATTTTGAGTATCATCATACTGTCTATTGGTCTCAGTTGTTTCTGATAAGAACTTAGCTGCTAATCTAATTGAGGTTCCCTTCTACCTGATAAATTACTAAATTTGCTCTTGCAAGATTTTCTTTTTGTTTTTGGTTCTCAACATTATAACTGTGATATGTCTATATGTGTGTCTCTTTAGGTTTATCCTTGTTGGAGTTTGTTGAGCTTCTTATATGTACTAAATTAATGCTTTTGTCCGGGCACGGTGGCTCACATCTATAATCCTAGCACTCTGGGAGGCCAAGGCGGGAGGATTGCTTAAGCTCAGGAGTTCGAGACCAGCCTGAGCAAGAGTGAGACCCCGTCTCTACTATAAATATAAAGAAATTAGCCAAACAACTAAAAATAGAAAAAATTAGCCGGGCACGGTGGTGCGTGTCTGTAGTACCAGTACCCAGGAGGCTGAGGCAGGAGAATCACTTGAAACCAGGAGTTTGAGATTGCTGTGAGCTACGCCAAGCAAGAGAGTGAGACCCTGCCTCAAAAATAAATAAATAAATAAATAAATAAATAAATAAATAAATAAATAAATACATACATACATACATACATACATAAAATAAATTAATGTTTTTTGGGTAGATGCCTAATAGCGCTATTGCTGGATCGAATGGGATTTCTATTTTTAGCTCTCTGAGGTATCTCCAAATTCTTTTCCACAGAGGTTGTACTAACCAGTACATAGAAGCAAGAAAGGGGTCTTTAAAATCCCAGTGGGTGATTCATACTTAAGGTTCAAGGTTAGCGGAAGGGGCACACATGTTTTCTTCCCGTAGGGCTCTGTTTTGTACAACCCCACGAAAAACAAGGCCAGCATAACATGAATGGTGCCTCCTTAATTTAGCCAATGTGTTGGTCCTGCTGAGCTCCTTTCTAAGATCCAGCTCCCTCCTAAGGTTCTATGGCCCTTTTGATATTGTGTGTGTGTGTGTGTGTGTGTGTGTGTGTGTGTGCCTGCGTGCACATGTGCATGTATTCTATAACAGTGTTGAAAAGCAAGAAAAAAGGATTTCATAAGTCTACCAGATATTTTGCATAATTTTTGAATTAATGAAAAGCAGGTAGGATCAGTTTGACAAAGGAAATTATAATTTGAAATGGACACAAACAAGGATAGAAGCCAGCTGCAAAGGTGAGAAGTGTTTTTACCTTAGGAATGCCTAAAAAACTTAGCATGGGGTGAGGGATAAATCAAGAAGATCCTTGGGGCAATTACCAGGGTAATTGATCAAATGATTGGTTGTAGAGGAGCTCCATCCTTACTCAAAGCAGCCAGTGGCCGGGGCTGTTCCAAATCAAAACCTTGAGAACTTTTCTTTTAATAATTAGCAGGACAGGTGGTACCTAGTATATTAGAGGCAAAGAATAAAACAGAGTGGAGTCTAATAATGTCTTGTCCTCCATAACTGTGTTTGTTTTTTTCATAAAATATGAAATCAGAATCATTTTTGCAATTCAGTTTTCAGCTCTGTAACCTTAGGAATAAAGTTTCATTAGTTTCATCTCTTGACATTAATTGTATGTAGGAAATTGTCCAAGATTACCATTGTTATATATTTTTCAAAGAGACAGTTGTGCTTAAAATAAGTTACTTGAACAATATATTTGTGCAACTTCTTTTGGACACTCTGGAATGGGAAAATCATGTTAATGTAGATAGTCAAATAATAATGTTATGAAGACAGTCTTAGTTTTAATCCTATTAATCTGTGTGACTTTGGGTAATTTCTATTGTCACACTAATTTAAATGAGTCAAATAGGTATATTTTATATCAGTAAAAATACTATGTACCACTAAGATGTAACAGACACAAATTTTTATTCATTAGGCAACATGCAATTAAAATATAAAACACTGTTAAGTGTACAATGAAAAGGAGATTCAAATAGGTCAAATATACATAAGGTTGTAGAGTATCTGAGTAAGAATGGTTAAACTTTTTAAAATAAACATACGTATTTGTGACATACATACTTTCAAATACCTATGAAACATGTATAGAATTTGAACTTATGTTAAGCCTCAAAGAAAATATCAATATATTTCAAAAACTAGAAATTGTTCAGGCCAAATTGATCACAATGTAGTAAAACTTAAAAGGGCAAGCAAAGAAGATTAGAAAGTTAAATTAATAAAAGAAAACAGCAACGACAATTCTTTTGAATAACTCCTGGTTAAAAGAAGAAACCAAATTGAAATTATGAACTATTTAAGAATAAAACTATAGGAAATGCAGTCAAAGATGACACTAAAAGGAAAACATGCAACATTAGAGTAATATATTACAAGTCAAAAATAGTAGAAGGAGAGAACTAATAAAGATAAGAAAAGCCATCACATACAAAAACAAACAACACTATTACTGTTAAAAGATCCATCTACTTTTCTCCTCCCTAAATTACAAACTTCTGACAATTCCAAAAATGAAGACAAAGAACCCACTCCTCTCCTTCCTTCTATCCATGTATACCACACACCAGAGAAGAAACCACTAATCCGATTTCAATTAGCATAGATTAGTTTTGTATATTCTAAAATTTTATATACATGGAATAATACAGTATATACTTTTTTGTGTCTAGATGATTTCACTCAGCATAAGGTTTTAAAGATTCACCCAAGTTGCTATATGTGTCAATCATCAGTTCCTTTCTATTGCTGAGTAGTTTTCATTGTGTGAATATATTACAGTTTATTTTTCTATGCACCAGATGAAGGCTTTAATTAAGAAGCCGCTATGAACATTTTTGTACAGGGCCTTTGGTGGACATATGTTTTCATTTCTTGCAGAGTCACAGGGTGGATATGACGTTTAATTTTTCAAGAAACTGCAAAACGAGTTTCCAAAGAGGTAGTACTATTTTACATTCCCACCAGCAATGTTTGTGAGTTCCAGTTGCTTTACATCCTTTCCAACTTTTTTTTTTTCATTTTAGCCATTCTTGAGAATGTAGTGGTAGCTCATTGTGGTTTTAACTTGCATTTTCTGATGACTGATGATTTTAAGCCCTTTTTCATGTGCTTGTTGGTTCTTTGAAAATCTTGTCTTGTGAAGTGTATAAAATGGTTTTGCATTTGTAACAATGGCAGATTTGGAAGGGAAAGCAGAATGTAAGTTAATTTTAAAAAATACACCTTAATTAAAGAGCCCTCATTAATAATGACCTTGCTGTCTGCCAGGCAGTTAGGCACTACTCTTCTTTTAAATTTGCTATGAATAAGATATTATTATTTCCATATTATTAATAATAAGAATGAGACTTTGACTACAACTTGATCAAAATTACATACTTAGAAATATCTTTAAAAAACAAGTTAACATAAGCTTAACATAGTAAAATTGTGTCTCTACTTAAGCAAATCAAATAGAGGAAATATTTAATAGGATCATATGTTTATCTGAACCTAAAAGAGTTGAAACCATTTGTTTTGAGATAATTGTATCTTCTGATTTTATTCATCTTGATTGGTCTTATTTATAATTATTCATTTCTATAATTGAAACAACCACAGGATTTTATTATATGTAATAAATTTTTGTTTTAAACTAACTTATTATACATTATGATGTAGAAACCATAGTTCTGATTGAAGGTCCTATTTAAAATTTTACTAATCATATTACCAATTATATTAAAAAATCAAAACTCTCATACTAAGATATATACAATTTATTATAGAAAACATGAAAACAACAAAACAGAAGAAAATAAAATATTACTTAGAAGAAATGGACTTTAAATTAAATGTAACAAAACTCGGAGGCAACATTAAATACCAAGCGAGTAAGAATAAACAAAAGAGAAAGAACAACTCTGAGTTCTTTAGGAACATTTTTAAACCACATACCCTACCCTCTCCACAAAAAATTCTTCCATGACTAAGTCTAAAATGAAGAACTTTAACTTTCTTAGGAAATTAGTGCTATAAAACATTCTGGAACTTATTTTTGTGAGGATGCTACATTAACATACAGAATATTGCCTCAGCTTTGACCCAGAAGATTCTTTTTTAATTGTTGATACTTAATTCTTCTGGTGCCTTCTTCTGAGTAAGCAGACCCAATGGGGAAATCCATCCAGTAGGCATTAAACAACTAATGACTCAGAAGGCATTTTCTTTTATGTTCAGTCCAACTTTTAATCATCAATCCAAAATTTTTGTACAAAGCCATTATATAGTGCCTCGTGGTTAATACAAATATATCCAAGTAGAGCACTGTAGAATCCTTCTGAACAGTGCTCAGGAGAGGAGGGTGGGGAGTGCGTGGGGAACCCATAGCCTGTTTACCTTCATTGGGTCTGGATAGCTGAGTTCAAGTTACCAAAATCAACCATGTCTCTTTTTTTTTTTTTTTGTGGTACCTCTTGTTGTGCTTTTCAATGTGAGCAAACATATGAGAAATATAATCCTTGGAGGCAGAATTCTATCTTCTCTATCCACCTAGTGACCTCGGGACAGTAAACAGCAGTTGTCCTTGACATTGGTATAAAACTCCAGATGTTTAAAATACTTTTGTATTTATGAATTCATGAGCCCCTCCCACCAGTCTTGTGACATCAATTTCAAATATGAGTTGGTGTCTGAGACCTGAGGAACACATGGCTTGATCAAGGTCATATTACCCAAAAAGTAGAATTACTGGGATTAGAATGTAGATATCTTCACTCTTTCCAAAACTGGAGCAAGCCCTTGGTGTTAGACAGTCTCTTCTACTTTAATGCTTTCATCCTGTGTGGGTTTGGAATTGGGGAGTTGTTTGAGAAAAGACCATTTTTCTGGAGCATCTGACTTTGTGAAATGCCAAGAAATACATTTTTTAATATGAATATGAAGCAGGGTACAAAATGTATGCATTTTTTAACTTATTTAAGTTTTTTTTCTTTTGCTTTTTCTATTCTTACTAGCTAATTATTTAATTTTCGTCTTATATTGCCAAGATTCAGTAAGTTAGGAGAACAGAATGGAAACTTTAACCATAACACTTAGGATTCCCTTGTTTTGACACTTTTATTTTTAAAACTAGAAAATTCTGAAAGTTGTGGATACATAGAAGAAAGCTAATGAATTTTAAAAGTCTATGGATCTGGGTTCTGTCATTTATTAACTGTTTCTTCATGAACAAGCCACTTAACTCATTTGAATCTTGTTTCCCTCACCTATGAAATGAGAATAATAATACCTTACTCAGGCAATTGTTAGGATGTTTAAAAAAACATCATATATTTAAAACGTTTATTAAATAGCACGGTGTGTAGCTTATAGGTTTTCAAATGTTAGCTACAGCTATTATTGTTCTTAGTTTTTGTTAAGTTGCTTTTAGTAAGCATTTATTTTTTGTCAATAACATATGTATTTGCACCCGTTAGAATATCTTTTATTTTAAGAGCACTTTGTCTTTTTCAGTGTATCATTTCATTTGTATTCTCCAGAGTATGTTTGAAAGATGTAATTATTTCTTTAGCAGATGAAGAAACTGAGGCGCGAAGAGGTCAATTAGTTTGTCCAAGGTTATTTGGTGGGTAAGAATTAGGATAATCCTATGTCTTCTATTTCCTGGCCAGTTTAAGTACATGTTGTCCCATGTGTACTTCTATGTATGCCTGTTGAAGACAATGTTTACCAAATTAGTATTTTTACACATATATTTTAGGTCTCGAAAAAGCTTTTACCATATTGAAACAGAAAGTGAAGACAATAAGCATATCCTCTTCCATGTGACTTCTGTTGAAATGTTTCCAAATCCTAAATGCCATAAAATTTACTTTGTTCCTTATCAACTTTTTTTTTAATAAAGTTAAACATACACTTATGTATATATGCCATTGTTTTTTTATTTGCATTTCCTTAATGACAAACGATGTTGGGCATATTTTTTTATATGCTTATTCACCATCTGTTTATCTTCTTCTTTTTTTTTGAGACAGAGCCTCACTCTTTTTGCCCGGGCTAGAGTGCTGTGGCGTCAGCCTAGTTCACAGCAACCTCAAACTCTTGGGCTCAAGCGATCCTCCTGCCTCAGCCTCCCAAGTAGTTGGGACTACAGGCATGTGCCACCATGCCCGGCTAATTTTTTATATATATTTTCAGTTGTCCAGCTAATTTCTTTCTATTTTTTCTAGCAGAGATAGGGTCTCGCTCTTGCTCAGGCTGGTCTCAAACTCCTGAGCTCAAACAATCCTACTGCCTCGGCCTCCCAGAGTGCTAGGATTACAGGCGTGAGCCACCACGCCCGGCCCCCTTATCAACTCTTAAAAACAGGTCTATAGAAACTGCTTTACAAAAATAAAATATGTTCATATTTATTTGTATGTTCATTGTCTCCATTCACTAGAACATAAGCTCCGTGAAGTCAGCAATACAGTCAGTGCTTTTTCATTGCAGTATCTTTAGTACTTGGAGTAATGAACGGATGAATGAATTATATAGAATTTAGTAAGTATAAATATGCTAAAAGTAAAATTTAAATTTAACATACCCATTTAAAATACTCCTTATATACATATATTTTTATTTTACAAAATGTGACAATACTGTTTTGTAACAAGTTCTTTTTTTTAACTTAACAATGTGAATGAACAATTTTGCATGTCAATAAATATTTGTTTTTTTACATATATGAATAGCATTCTGATATACAAGTAATTTAATCAATTTCCTCTTGTTGGACATTTGCATTATCTTCAGTTTGTCCAGATTGCACACAGTACTTCAGTCTTTGCATATATCCATGACAGTTTTTTTTTTTTTTTTTGGATACATTCCTGGAAGTATATTCTACATTTTACGGATTTTAATGAAACAAATTGCCAAATTGTCTTTCAGAAAGATGGTACCAATTTATACTCCAAGCAGCATTATATGAGAGTGCTCATTTTTCTCAACTTTTAACTTCACTAATATTTTCTTTCATTTTAATTCATATCTTTATTTTAAAATCTTTGCAAATTTGATAAGAAAAGGTGGAATCTCATTTCATACTTTGCATTATTTTTATTACAAATGAGGTTTTACTGTTTTCCTATACTTATTGTTCAATTTCTTTTGCTAATTTTTCTCTTGGTGCCCTTTCTTATTAAACTATGAACAGGACAAAGTAGAAAAATAGCTATTCCTCAATCCTTCATCCATAAAAAATCAATTAAAAAGCCCAAGCATACCTACTTCAGCCTGTATTTGAGATATAGTTCTGTGTGTCTATAAATTATTGGCATATAAGTAATTTTAAGGGCGAGGCTGAAACTGGTTGTGCTAATTGTTAAGATATCTATACAGTATACACTACCATGCATTTATTTTGACAGTGCTCTAATAAAATTACCACTTAGTATAAACTCAATTTTCTGTATTGTACTTGGTTTTAATAATTAGAACAATTTTAACAACAAAAGATTTATCTGTGAATCTCTGAAGAACTACATTCTGTACCACTGCACATATCACTTAAATTCAACTTATTTTTACCAGTATATGTATTTGAATATACTTGTATTTTCTAAGAGGAGTTATACATATAAAATTCTGGCTTAGTTTGGGTGTGGTGTCTCACACCTGTAATCCTAGCACTTTGGGAGGCCGAGGCAGGAGTGTTGCTTGAGGGCAGGAGTTCAAGACCTCCCTGTCTCTATGAAAAATAGAAAAATTAGCTGGCATTGTGGCATGCACCTGTGGTCTCAGCTACTCAGGAGACTGAGGTGGGAGGATTGCTTGAGGTTGCCGTGAGCTATGATGATGCCACCGCACTGCAGACTGTAGTCCGGGAAACAGATCAAGATGCTGTCTCAAAAAAAAAAAGAAAAAATTCTGGCTTATGAAATTTCTTGACTGATTTTAGCATTTAAAGTAGCTTGAAGAAGAGTGAGCAATATGAAATTTCCAAGTTAGAAGCATAGAAGAAGGTAGTTTCTCAGTTTGTTTGCTTGACTATATGTCTTTTGCATTCCAAAGAAGCAACATAAATAGGTATCTAACATTTCCCTATCTAGAAAACATTAAGACTGCAAGTGAATATGTCAGTACTGAATCTGCTTTCTGTCAAGGTAAAATAAACTGCATGAACTTTTCTCCCATTTATTAAGGGGCTATTTCAAATGTTATTACATAAATATTATTGATTAACTATTAGGGCTGCTGCTTGAACAAGAAGAACAAGAGGTGAGAGACCAGGGATACTAATTTGCTCATGGCTGACCCTTTAAGCCAGACTCCTTTAGAAATACTGTGAAACCGTGTCATGGCACTAGGACTCTACCGAGAGTAAATGTTTTGTGAAATGGGCATGCAAGTAGATCCATCAAGCCAAAGTCCCTGTTATACTTGATTTCTTCTCAATATGTAAGCAGTTATGGGCATTTATCTTCTCAATACTCTTAATTTCATACTTCTCCTTTTTTCTCTACCCTGGAATCATCTTTCCATTGTTTGCTCCACCTTTTCTGGTCTTTTGGGAACTGTTCCCAGGTTTATCAAATGCCACCTCCATAACTCACATCCTCAACTTTTTTTCAAATGTTTTCTTCAACCCCTTCCTTAGTCGAAATCTGGCCTCTCCCGAAGGCACAGCTTCTCTGCATTTCTCACATAGAGCCACTTGTTTTTCCCTATCTCATATACTTCAGAGTCAGGAAGAGGAGTAAGCACCCATTTCTTCAAAACCCTTAGTATTATTTTGATACTTGTGTCATCTAACTATGAGATTTTTCTGCTCCTCCTTTTTGCTGTTACTGAATCTCAACACTCTCCAAATTCTTAAATATACTTAAATGAAATTTATAGATAATACAATTTACCTATATACATAATTAAAAAAATCAACATAATGCTCTAAGGAAGAAATTAGAAGCCAACTTAAAATTATATATATTTTAGGCCGGGCGTGGTGGCTCATGCTGTAATCCTAGCACTCTGGAAGGCCAAGGCAGGAGGATCATTTGAGCTCAGGAGTTTGAGACCAGCCTGAGCAAGAGCAAGACCCCGTCTCTACTAAAAAAACAGAAAGAAATTAGCTGGACAACTAAAAATATATATATAAAAAATTAGCCAGGCATGGTGGTGCATGCCTGTAGTCCCAGCTACTCGGGAGGCTGAGGCAGGAGGATTGCTTCAGCTCAGGAGTTTGAGGTTGCTGTGAGCTAGGCTGACACCACAGCACTCTACCCTGGGCAACAGAGTGAGACTCTGTCTCAAAAAAAAAAAAAGTTATGTATATTTTAATAAATAGACATGTATATATTAAGGACAATAAAGTGATTATGCTTGCATCTATACGTAGAATTGTTATGAATGTGACAGATATAAATATAAGTTAATATAGTCATGTTGTATTGATGATTCAAATAATGTAAGCTTTGCCAGCATTGGTGATCTAATATTGAAAAATGCTGAACAATTTTTGAAATTATCAGCAAATTTTAAATAAAATCTTCCTTTGACTTGCAAAGCTCCTGCATTCCTAAAAGATCTAGTGTATATTAAAACAGCATAAAAATATCTTTGGCTCGTACATAAAAAGGAATTAGCTTCTAGACTCAGATAATTATAAACAGAGTGAAGGTCAAGAGAGACATTTTAAAGTTGTGAGGACACAGGATTTGTTGTTATTGTACAGTATTATCCCATATAGGGACATTTAGCATCATGGGGAATTATCCACGCTGTCCTTTTTGACTTTATCATGCTTTGTTTTATGACATTTTGCAGATATTTTATATATATATATTTTATTTATTTATTTATTTTTTTTTACAAACTTGAAGGTTTGTGGCAACCCTGTTTTGAGCAAATCTACAGCAAGTCCATTTTCCCATCAGCACATGCTCACTTCATGTCTCTGTGTCACATTTTGGCAATTCTTGCAATATTTCAAACATTTTCATTATTATTATAATGTCTGTATGGTGATCTGTGATCAGTGATCTTTGATGCTACTGTTGTTATGGCTTTGGGGTGCCATGGACTGTGCCCATAAAAGACTGTGAATTTAATTGATAAATGTTGTGTGTTTTCTGACTGTTCCGTTTACCAGCCATTCTCCTGTCTCTCTCCCTTTCCTTGGGCCACCCTATTCTGAGACACAACAATACTGAAATTAGGCCAATTATTAACCCTACAATGACTTCTAAGTGTTCAAGTGAAAGGAAGAGTTGTACGTCTCTCACTTGAAATCAAAAGCTAGAGATGATTAACGTTAGTGAGGAAAGCATGTCCAAACCTGTGTCCAAAGGCTAGGCCTCTTCTGCTAGACAGTTAGCCAGGCTATGACTGCAGAGAAAGAAAAAGTTATTGGAGGTAATTAAAAGTTCTACTTCAGTGAATGAGTAGTAAGATAGACTTTTTGCATGTTGTTTCAATTATCAATTTCTGCATAATAAACCACTTCAAATTTAGTGATTTTGGAAATTATTTATTAACTCTAACCCTACTATGGGCTGACTGGGTTCAGCTAGGACATTCTTGCTCAGACTCTCCCAGTGGCTGCCATAAGGTGTTGATTGGCAATGTAGCCATGTAAAGATTCAACCAGGCTGACACTTTAAGGCAGCTTCACTGACACTCTGGTGCCTCAGCTGAAATGGCCAGAACAGCTGCAGGCTGGCCAGGAATCTCTCTCTCTTTCAATATGGCCTCTTGACATGGCTGGCTCCTCCAGCTTCTCACAGGATGGCAGTATCAGGGTAGCCGGACGTCTTCCATGGCAACTGGCTTCTCCAAGAGAGTGTACTGCTAGGGAGAATATGGAAACTGGGATTTCTCTTAAAGGCTCAAAATAGGCACAATATTATACTCATTGAGTTCTAGTGGTCAAAGTTGTCACAGGCTCAGACTATGTTTAAATGAGCAGATAAACAGACCCTACCTCTTGATTGCAGAGTGACAAAGAATTAACGGCATCCTCACTGTACCACAGATGGGTAGAAAGATGGATGACATAGCATTTGAGTTAAGTCTGGAGTGAGAGGATGATAATTATGATAAATAAAAATAAGATGGGAAAAGGACATTCTAGGCAGAGGAAACTCTGCAACTATATACAGGACAAAGAAAGTCTAGGTTATTCCAGTTTCCTGAAGTGTCATAAGTAGAAAGTGAGTTGGTGAAAAATAAAACTAGAAAACCAGACAACAAAGATGTTGAATATCATGCTAAGGAGTTTCAAACTGAATCAGCAGACAGTCAAGATAAAAGAATGTACAGTTTAGCCATCCCAATTTGTTATATCTTGATGAGAGAATAGCTTACTACTTTTGCAGCACTGTATAGTTTTACAAGTAATTTTTCTGTTAACCTATTCACTGCAGCAAGGAAAACTTTGGACAGGGTAGTAGAACAAAGGATCAGCTTGAAGTTTTTCTTACCCTTACTTTATTCCCCCACCCAGAATTAGTAATTTCCTCCTTTCTGTTCCCTTGGTACTTTCTTAAATTATACTACGTACATCCATCCAATCACAACACGTTATAGCATTATTATTTCTGTGTGTGTGTGTGTAGCATCTAAGCTACATCTGTAGCTGCATCTAAGCATCTGTAGCTCTAAGGCACAGTTCACAAGGGCCTTGTCTTTTTTTTATGTTCCCATCCTGTTGAATGGATGATTTGGCTCAATAAGGTCTAATTAACATCAGAAGACATAATTGCATTTCTTATCGGTTGGCCAGAAAATGGATTCCTGTCATTCTTTTACATGACTACTTGAAATATGGATTTGGATTTGCTAATCATGTCTTTCCTCATTGTAGTCAACTAGAAAGAAGAAATTACAATAACAGTCACTTCTTTATCCTTTTTAAAAAATTTATTTCTGGTTGAAGACTGAAGTACTTTTCCTACTCTACCTCATTATACACATATATTTTTTCCTTCAAAATGTCATTTTATGAAAGGATCAAGAATATTACATGAATGACAGAGTCTATAATATGCTTGCAGAAGTGTTACACTGATTTTGAGTGTAGTACAATGTCAAATGTCAAATTAGATGATAGAAAAAAAGATGCATATGAAAGAAAATCTTTTAATTTTCCTTCTCTTGAGCATGAATCCATACACATCTACTCTAACATTTGTCCTTTATACTATTTAAAATAAGAAAAGCAAAGCAAAATGGCAACCGTTATCAGTGATCTAGAAAAAGGCTCATTGTGAGTAACATAGCAAAGGATTCCTCTTCCATTTAACCATGTCTATTTCTGTAACATGTTAGAATTTTTTTCCTAATGTTACAATTGGGACATGAATAAGTAGATAAATTTTATATGGAATTGTGTTCCTTCAGAAGCAGGTGCTGGATCACTCATACAGAAATTAGTATTTAGTTTAAAGTCTTACTCTTTTCCTCCCTTGTGTGACTCTGAGATATTTTCTTAACCCCGTTGCTCTTTAATTTGCTCATATGTAAATCAAGAGATTTCCATAAGGGGCTGGTATGTTATATTTGCACATCATTTTGGAAACTGGTGTTGGTAATTCAAGTTAAAAGTGAGAGAGAACTTCAAGGCATATTCTGCTTTTCAGTCAATTTCCAGACTTCAAGAAAGATGTGAAGTATGTCTTCCCTAAATATATTGTTAATATTAGCTAACAGTGATTATTTTACCTTTGTATTTTAAAATGTATATTATCTCAGGATTTTTGTCTTTCTTAATATATTTCAGAATGTCACAGGATATATTGGATTTACTTAAAATGAGACAAGGGATCTTGAACTTTTTGTTTGAATAAAGAATTCATCATCTTCATGATATTACTGTCACATTTATGTATAAAGGGAGAGAAAATGGAATTCTCGAGGTGCTCTTCTGACTTAAAAAATACATTTTGCTAGTATTTATACATTTCAGAAAGCAAAGATGCCAATTTGAATATTATTACCAGGGCAAATAATAACCAAAATATTGACAAACAATCAGAATCACAGACTTGGAGGCCTAACAGGTTGCATTTCACCTGTTACTTGGTAATCTTGAAAGTCTAGGTGTACTAAAAGACTCCTTTGTTCAAATAACACTTCCAAGAACAGTTTCAATACATAGAACATAGAACAGATTATTCACTTTTCCACATGTGTTTCACAGGAGTGTAAGACTGATACTTTTGTAGATGTTCTCTACTCATCATTTTATCAGAACTAGCTCTATGAGGCAGAATATTTTCTTCTGCAGCTGTAGGGGGAGAGAAACATTTTATTCTTCCTATATTTCTGAGATTTCTTTCATTAGCATTTAGGAGTACTTGTTCTTTCAAATCTTAGCCCTGTAATATCATTACTGAGCACTGAGAGGAGGAAAAAAGGGGTGGCCTAAGGAAATTACAACTTGAAATATGGAAAAGGAAATGGTACAGAGAGTTTTTACAAAGGGAACAGTGGGACATCTAACATTTTGCATTTACCATTCTTCTGTCTGTTGACTGTAATCAACACTCCATCTTAAATGTGGATCTGTGTAGGCTCCCTTAAATATCTCACTGCAGTGAAATACTTAGCATCCCAGTGAGAATGTTTATGATGCATCCTTTTAAGGCTACATTGCTTGTAGCATTTCATAGGCATTACTTCTACATATGAATGAACACTATCCTGTTTATTTTATTTTGTATTTCTTAATTCTCTACAAGGCTACTAGCTGATATAAATAGGTGCTTATCCACAATGTAGTATAACTTGTCAACTTTCTATTGTATGGGTCTTGATAAGCTATGGATAAATTTTCATTAGACAGAGATACAGTTGGAGGGATCCTTATAAGATATGAACATATCCCTCCTTTGATGGCTAAGGTGAAACTCCAAGCTACTCTCCCAAAGAAAACTAGGTTTAGAGAAGCAGTCCAGACATTACTCCTTTGTTTTAAAAGGTGCGTTGTGTTCTTAATTTCTCCAATAGAGCAGGTAACTGCATAGGATGGATATATTGTTCTATGAAATCATTTTGCCTCAGCTTTCTTGCTGCGAGGGTGAAACATTCCCTTATAAAGCCTTGGGAGGTTAAACCTTGAAAAGTTTTAAAAACTTTAAGTTTTATAGAGAAACCAAGTTGCAATATACTTTGCAAGGATCTCATTTTTAGTGCACTTTTGGATATAGTTGTTAATGTTGGTTTTCAAAAACAGTTTCATTGTTCCTAGGGCAAAATAATGAAGAGAAAGTAGTAAATAAATATAGAATATGTATTTCCCTCTTTCTCTCAGGTGAAGTGGGACACCACTAATTCTACAAGCGTTAAGTATCATGTCAAGACCGTTTAGGATTTCCCCTCAACAAACTACTGTGTGTCTTGGAAAGCACACCCAACAGAGAGAAACATTTAAGGAATGTGTTGTTACTGTACTTTGCCATAGAAAATAATACAGTAAGCAATAACTAGACATAGGTGTATCATTCTTGTGGAATTTAGATACACGGTCCTTGAAAGTAAACTTTTTCCTTACATATGATACTTAATGACCAAACTAATAAGTTCATAGGGACAGTGCAGTAGCTAGAAATTATTAGGGTACTCACTGAAACAAATTGAAATTTTTGGTTTTGGGGATGTTGAGAAGTCCAATCTTTTAAAATGATGAAAGAGAATGGATTGACAATTCTGTTCAATCTCTTTACTGAGTGATAGTTCTCAACGGAGGATGTATTTTTTAATGAGAAAGTGGTGAAATCAGTTCATGGAAGAAAGCAGTTATCAGGATGTAGTTGGGACTTAGAAATTTTTATTTTTTTAATCTTCTAGACAGCACAGAGTATGCCAGGGCAATATATGAGAGCAAAGTAGAACTGTATGTATGAGAGGTCATTTAAAATCTAATCAGGAACAAACAAGTGAAGCCAGAAGTATGGCCTTCCTATTGGCAGGCAGATAGGTTGAACACCATCTCCTTGGATACCGTTAGTCTCTCATGTGGGCTAGGTCTGGAAGATCCAAACAACTTTTGAACAAGGGTTGAATTTCTATTTTTAGGATTGATTTAGGATTTCCAGATGTCTCAAGAGTCTCAGAGGTCTATAAGGAGATTCCTGTTGGTCGTTATCATACATCTAAGACTCTGGTGAATGAAATAAATCACTGGTCCTGGAGTCCAGGGGAAGAAAAACAAAGTAACCACAAGAAACACTGGGATAGGAGGCTTGAATCTAAGACAACAGGTTTTGTGGTTAACCATATACTAAAAGTCAGCAGGATGAGATGAGGTCCTTCCAGTGAGGTTCTAGTGATGTCTTCCTCTGCTCAGTCTCCAAGTGAACTCGTCATGTCTTGATGTCATAGTACTATTTGTCCAGGGCACTGGTAGGGCTTATTGTACTTGTGGATGGAATATGTTTACACAATTTATTAGTGTTTTGTAATACTACAGCACAACATTATTTAGCATTTAAATGTTTTTTCCAGTGAATGGCCACTGGGGAAATATTTGAAGAATCATAGAACATTCATTAATATTTTATGTGGGAAGTTCCCAGTCTTCTGTTTACTATAAAGATCATGTTCTTAAGAGTTTTGAGGAGTGCATCTGATCACTTCAGTTCTGTTTCTGCACAAACTTTGGTCAGTTCATATTTTCAAAATTCATTTTTAATGTTCTGCTATTCACTGAGATGGCCGATGAAGTAGCCAATGTGTAAGGGATTTACAAATATTCTAACCAAGGAGATAAGGTCATTTAAAAGTGTTTTGCTGATAGTTATTATTATTCACATCCTGAAGATGAGCATATAAGTACTAAATTACATTCACATGAACATTTTAAAAATGTGAATAAAATCAGTGGCCCCCAAGGTGAAGGATAAGCCTGCCCTTTGTTTTCAGAGTTTTTTTATATTGAAGATCCGAAAAATAAGGCAGGTTTTAATAATTTTGTTGAACAATCACAAAAAAATTTGGAGCATACTAATCATGTTAAATATTCCTAGTATCCCTTTGTGTTTTATGCCTGTGCTACAAATTACAGGAGTAATATGAGAGAGTAAGTTTTTTTGTGCTTGTAAGTGGTTATCTAAGGAGTGTCAAAGATAATCTATATATAAGACATTCTGAGCATTGCTTCTAAAAATGAATGCTCTAAAATTCATATATATATCTATAATATAGATTGAGTTCTCTCTCTCTTTAAAAAAATATGTATAGAAAAGATATATATATATTCAAAATAGTGCTGTGCAATTCAAAATGGGGGCCTAATTTTGAAGGACAACACGGAATTGAGTTGACAAAGTAGAATTGTTAGTTGCAAAAAATAAGAATAAAAGTTCCGGAGAATGCAAAATGGCCGCAGCCATAGTTGTATAATTATTCAGAGGAGCCACATTTTCAGACAGTCAAGCAGAGTGAAGATTCCTTTTTGAAGCTAATGAACCTTAAGCATCAGGGTCTCTCAACCTTATCCCTGAGAAGAAAGCAACATACAATTGTGATATTTCAGTTCAGCTAGAAGTGAGCAGTCCTCATTGTTTTTACAATTGCTTATAGTCCTGGGATATCATCAGTGCACAATAAGAGCCAATGTGAATGTCAACGGAGCTTTGAGCGCTAAGAGACAAGCTCTGGCAAGAATAACAGGTTCTGCCTCGTAGGCAACATGCACAGAATGCAAAGAGGAACTTTTATTAACTCTTTTATTAGCATTCACTAACTCACAGCCAGAGACCAATTTCTCTCCCTCAGAGATACCGATTTTCTTTCCTTATTATACAACATATTTGTTAACTTTAATATAATTTGAATTACACCCACATAGACAATATAGTCAGAGAAGAAACTATATTAAAATGATATTGCTTAATCTTTAACATAATTACTTTATCAAATGTCTTATAAGAAAACATTTATCATGCTTTAATTTACTAGCAATTTGAATGTTATGAGAAATGAATGCTTGTACATTAAAAAGGATACACATAGGAATTATGTGGTAGTTATTCATACTTTTTTTTTTCTCATGTTTACTTTTACTTTGTGTTCTTTTAGTTTATTCCTACTTTTTCTTTGGTTTTCATTCTGGCATCCATTTTTATTTTAGATTATTGCACACAGATACAGAAATTATTTGACAAGCACTAATTGCATAATTATAGAAATTAATTAAATAAAAAATAGTAGGCTTAGCATTGAAAATCTGAATTGTTTTACATTATCTTTCAACTGCCATTCTGTCAGCATATTTATCAACATATGTTTTGGCAATACAGCTGTTTTACTGTCATATTCAGTTTTAGAATTAAGTTCTATTTTTCTATTTATTATATCTGATATCTGTATACATCATTTTTGAATACTAGGTATTAGAGTTCTCACAAAAGAATAATATATAATTATTATTGAAAATGTATGTCCTAATTTATTAATCTTAAAGGGAAATTAATTTCCTCACATTGTTAATAATAAATCATTAAAATATACTTTAACCAAAAGGAAGAATCCTAGGAAAATTATCGATTAAAAGTATATCCCTAAAAACACAATGCACCATATATTTTATTATCAATTTAAACATTATGGTAAATATTTTATTTTTCAGTTCTTACTATTTATTGATGAAACTAAGGGAATAACTGAGTGTTCATTCTTTTTTTTTTTTTTTTTTTTTTTGAGACAGAGTCTCACTCTCTTGAGTGGGGCGAGTGCCGTGGCATCAGCCTAGCTCACAGCAACCTCAAACTCCTGGGCTCCAGCAATCCTACTGTCTCAGCCTCCCAAGTAGCTGGGACTACAAGCATGAGCCACCATGCCCGGCTAAATTTTTCTATATATATTTTTAG